>CAJHQQ010002086.1:0-72972 GCA_905132885.1 Moricandia moricandioides
GAACATATATGCCAAATTTTTAAAGCATATATAGGCAAAAAATCACTTTTCATTCCAACGAAAATTAATGTACATGACTTTATTTTAATGATTCTCTGGTACGCAACTGATGTACGGAAACACCTAATAAAATTTGCTTAGTTAAAATTTATCCACATTATTGGATGTTTCACTATATTTTTGCAAATTTCGCGTGAGTTCGAAGTTCGAACAATCAGATATCAGGTGCATTTAAATAAAATAGCCAAAATATATTGGTTTGATAAAAACTTAGCAAGATAGTCAAATTAAGAAAATAGAAGAATTAGAAGATAAAATCATCAGAAGATTATCACAATCATGTTGTCAGTAGTACGGCGACTTGTAGATATGTGTTGCTGGTGGAGATTTATTAGTAACTTCAGGAGAAGGGGTGTCGTAAGGTGGAGGAGGTGGTGGAGATTTATAAATAGTCTTTAGGGAAGGATAATAGTATGGTAGAAGTGGCGGAAGTTGTAGATGTATAGCTGTGGCAAAGACTTGTAACTTAGCCTTTGGAGGATGAGAGTGATATAGTGGAGATGGTGGGAAACTGTAGATGAAAGATGGTCATGAAAACTTATATTCGACTTTAGGAGAAGGAGAGTAGTATGGTGGAGGTGGTGGGGAGCTGTAGACATATGGTCGTGAGAGGACTTGTGTTCCATTTTAAGAGAATGATAGTGGTTTGGTGAAGGTGGCAGGGAGGTATAGACATATGGTGGTGGCTAAGACTTGTATTTGATCTTAAAAGAAGGAGAATAGTATGGTGGAGATTATACATATGGTTGTGGTAGAGACTTGTAGTCAGCCTTAGAATGAGAGGAATGTGGTGGAGAGTTGTCGTCATATCGACCTGGAGAAAGAGAATAATGGTGAATGAGACCGAGAGCGATAGATGTAATAGACAATATCAATTTTAAGAGAATGAGAGAAGTATGGTGAATGTGGCGGAGAGTTGTAGATGTATGACAATGGTGGAGACTTGTAATCGTTATTAATAGAAGGTGAATAGTATGGTAAAATGGCCTTGGTGAGGACTTGTAATCGATTTTAGAAGAATGAAGGTGTCGAAGAGCTGTAGATATTTTGTTTTGGATGTGACTTGTACTTAGCGTCTTGCCTTATATATTGTGGTGAAGGAAATGGTGATGTCTAGTAGTATGTGGAATATGTTTTGGGTGGATGTGGTGATTTGTTTTTATGGACCATGAAATTATATTGTGGTGTTGGAGGGGCTAAAATTATAGTTGTGATGACACTAAAGACGATTACATAAATCGTGCATTGTCTTCAGACTATAGGATCTCATGATAGTCATATTTGTTCTTGTTAGTTATTTTCTTGATTTGTGATATTATTCAACAAGAGATTCTTTTACATATTTGTTTTTGTGCATCTTTTATATTATCTTATCACTTAGATTCATGTGTTACTTTTAAATACATTAAGAAGACATGCTAGGTTGTTTCTTTTAAGATACTATTTGTGAGAAGTTGAAATTTAGATTTTTCTTGCATCTTCCAATATGTTTAAGATGTTTTTGATTATCTTGTTTTATATAAACACAACTAATAAAGTTAAACGAAAAGCCTTTGATGGTTTTTAGCAACAAATAAGATATTTTCCAATAATGTGATGGAGCAAAATTTATTTTAGTATCACCAGTATTTTATATTGTCATAAGCGATTGTTCACTTTATAAAATTTTTTAAATGATATAAAACGTCAATCATAATTATAAAATTGAGTGGTCATGAGAACATTTTTGGCTGGAAGAATATTGTTGTGTTAGAAAATATCTTTTCTACTATGTGAAGTGTCTAGTTGTATTCAATGTATTAATTCGATTGATTTCATTTCATCAGCACTTTGTACAATTTTTGAAAAAACCTTACAACCAATATGATTTTGTATATGAACTGTGTATTAATTCGCTTGCTCGCAATGATCTTTATGTTTCTCTAATTTGAATCATATTTCTAGGTTAAGTTTTATTTGAGAGTTCGATTTTAAGTTTCTTCTTATTTTGAAGAGTCAAAACCATACTTCTCTCTTGCATGTTCACTATAACTTGTAACTCGATTATCTTTGGTATTTCTCTTGATGTTGTCTAATTCTGATTTTCTTGTTTTTGAATAGGCAAGCGATGGCTCAAAATTTTACATGCAGGATGGTTAAATCTCTCTTCCCAAAAAATGACAGTTTTGTGATGACACAAGTGACCAAAATTGATAGTGAGAGTGTTACTATTTCTCTCCTTGAGTATAACAATCTTGAGGGGAGGATTATTCTTTATATAGACCATGATTACATCAAACGCAGTCTGGTTGACCGGATTGAGCCTCTCAAAGTCTTCTTTGTGGACCATAGTAACTACATAGCCCTCATCCGATCTACTATCACATTTGATGAATGAATCTCATGTGAGCAATTTTACAACATGAGGAAGTATGTACACTATATCCTTATCAGTATTGCAGAGGAGCATGAAATGGATTTAGAGGTAACTTCTTAGTTTCTGACTTTCATCTTTTCACTTTCATTAGCTCTCGCATTTCTCTTAGTTTCATTTAATTTCTTCTGTTTGCAGACAAGTTACGATCTTACACACTAGCCCTCTTATGAAGATCTACAATCTTTCATAAGGCTGATTGGAACAGAGATATGTCTTGCTTAAAAGGAGAAAATTCATGGAATATTTTTCGTGGAGGATTCAAGCTCCTTGGATCCTTAAGCTCTGTCATCACATCCCGAAAATAGCTACATGTTGAGCTTTTGCTCTTGTGAGGCAGCTTGAGGTTTACCTTAAACTCAACAAAAAGCTATCGATGGAAGACTACATATCTTATCAAAATTTTATTAACAATGTCCCTAAGCACCTTTTTGAAAAGGACGATGAGAAAGAGAAAAATGAAGGTGATTTTGAACGTTTTGATGAATTGAGCGATGTTATTATAAACATGAGAGTTGTTCCTAAGGACCAATGCGTTTTTATTACAATGAAGGATGAACCTCTTAAAACTAAGTGTCTTGTTCATCTTATAACAAGCTAAATAACAACATACTAAAGCAACATATTAAGCTCTATTGATCATTGACGATGAAGCTTATTCATTATACATTTTTTTTTCCAATTATCTTTGTTCTATTATAATTAGGTTGGATTTGCATACAAAGTGCACAAAAAATGAATGTCTACACTGAACAAGGTCTCCATGTTGGATTGTTTGACACATTCATGACAGAAGACCTGGAAAATCTCCTATAAATGCATCAATGATATGGTTAAGTCATACAATGGTGTTAGAGATGGTGTAATTATTATCTCTCTATTAATTTTTTCTGGTTTTGAAGTTCATTGATTTGATTATTACTTTGATTGTCATAGAGAATATTCACACCAACATTTATTTATTTCACCAAGTCAGTTTTTTCAATATGATTGGAGATTTGTTTATTATTGAAATTATAATCTATCAAATGTATATGTTTTTACAGCTCTAGAAGATTTGTCTCTTGAGGCTAGCTTGTGAAGGTATAACTTTCCTAATATTGTATTGTTAATCAGTTTGTGAATGTCAAAATTATGTTGCTTTCAGTTGAAGTTTTATGTTATATGGTAGTACTTTTAATTCGGTTTGAAAATGTCCAAACCTGTTTTCTTTTCTAGAAGTTGTTATCTTGTGTTAATGTCACACTTGATTAGAGAAATACTTTTTATATTCGCTAAAATCGGCAAACCTCAAAGACAGAGAACGGTATCTCTGATTCTAGGAAAAAATTAAAGAGATATTCATATTTCGGTTCGGTTAACACATGTAATCCAAAAAGTTAATGGATGCAGCTCACTTGTTCTGGACTCGTAAAGGACACCTTGCTTGTTCGATGGGGTTGTAAATGACAGTTCGCTTGCTTAATGTATTTATTAGTTAATGGGTATTATCTGCCACTCATCCATTTGTTTTTCTCATTTCATCTTTGAGAGGATTTTCTACCGTAGACTTGTCTTGTGATATTGTTTTCTTGTGTTAGTACTTATATTTCTACCGTAAGCTTTAATAAGGATGAGTTGATTAAACAAACTTTCTTAAGGAATATCGACAGATAAAAACGTGTGTTTGTTGCATGCAGATGACGAGAGCAGCTTATGCCTCAGACCTTGAGATTGTCGACATTCTTATCGTTTTGCTCTCACCACTTCTTAGCTGCTGTCCTTCCAGTTTCATGGTATTGGTTCACGTGCTGCTTTGGCGGGACTAGTGCGTGAAAGGAGAGTCACATATGTCCTTAAAGCAAGTGAGGACGGAAAGCTACTGAATAACATATTGTTCCCATATACTCTGAACCGGGATTCCATTTCGAGTTAAGGTAGGAAAATGTATTACCAAGTAACAAGAAAACTACATTAACATTTTTTTCTCGTTGCTAATTGTAAATTTAGATAACATTAAACATCCAGATAAGAAAAAGAAAAGCAAAAGCATAGAAAGTAATATAGATAGAGAGGCTCCATTGTATCATAGTTAAGAGCGTTGCAACTTAAAAACCCCTGTTAAGTAAGTAACAATGGCGCCTTGAGTGGAAAGTGTCTACTCCCCCATAAATAATCTCAACAATTAATTTGCGTCCTCCCATGTGGCTTCCATCAAGTTCGATCACCTTGTCTTGCGCATCTTCTCCCTCAACTTCGAAGTCAGTTAAAGCATACTTTTTGTCAATTTCGACGTAACTGATCTCTCCACATGAAGAGAAATGTTTACGCAAGGCACTCTCGATATCAATCTCACTCAGCGAGTTGTCGTATCCAGTAACAGAAACGGTAATGGAACTGCATGGCACAAGATGATGATAATAACAAAACATATTAATAATATACAAAGAAAAGAAAAAAAAAGAGAGTAAACTTTCTCAGATTTACGTACCGGCCTGCTTTTTCCGAAAAAGGATAAGGCTTAACAATGAGCTTCCATCCTCCAACGTCACTTCCACTAAGTAGCAACGCCTTTTCTGTTGGATTTTCTCCCACGATATAAACAAAAGCACTCCTGCCAAAATAAAATAAAATAAAGTTAGATATAGAACTTACTAAGTTGAGGTGTGAAAACACAACAAACCTTAAGAGTTTGTTATTATTCACGCGGATACAAACATCAGTGACCAGTCCACATGGTGAGAAGTGTTTTCTCAACGCTCTAACGACATCAACACGTGGGAGATTGATGTCATACCCCGTCACCACAACGCACCCAACGTTACTGCAACAAGAACAGCACAATCTTACAGATACAAATAAATCTCAAACACATAAAACAAAACAATCATTGTTACGATAAAAAAAAAAAATATCAAGAACAACATATACAAATCTCAAACACACAAAACAAAGCAATCAATGTTCCTGTAATAATTGGATCAACAACATATCTTACGGACACAAATCTCAAACACACTAAACAAAGCGATCAAATTTCACAAAACAATTAACCTTCTTACAAACATAATTCTATAACAACAAACAGAGAAATCAATTCTCAAATAAAGCAACCAACGTTACTGCAATAATTGAGAAAATATCTATCAACGTGACAAGAACAAGACATCTCATAGATACAATAGCAATCAATTTTTCTTTACCGGATTTTTGATTTGAGTGAAAGAATACTAGGGTCGTTCCATATCAGCCCCTAAGGTACAAAAAAATAATATCAGAAACGATTCGATGAGAGCAAATAAGCGCATAATGATAAGAAGAAGAAGAAGAAGAAGAAGAATACTTACTCTGTTCCGGGATCCCTCTCCCTCCATCGGAAACAAGTTGAGACGATCGACTTCGCTTGCTAGGTTTTCCATTAGCGATCAGTTCTAGCCTCTAAGGTTTTTCGCGGTCGGAAGGAGGTATTTATATTGCCTCCGTTACCCTACTTTAGGGCACAACGGTCTTTTCATTATTAAAAACATTTTCTAACGAGTAGGCGCATCAAGATTAACCTGAAATCCTACTTGAGTTTATTTTTTCTGATTAAAAAAAAAAAAACGAACCAATCACGAATCACCACGTGACAGTAGGACCTGTAAATAGTGTAAAAAATCCTCCAAAAATGATATTATTTAGGAGTTTTAAGAAATGGTTCTTGCACTGTTCATGGGCTTCACATATCAGTGGAACCCGCAAACAGTGCAAGAACCGCTCTTAAGAGACCTTATTAATCATGCTCTCAAGGGAAAAGAAGCTAGCGGATGTGGTAGTTTAATTGATGAAAAAGTTTAAAAGACGAGATCCAAAGGTTTCTTGTTCCTCAACAAACAAACCATCCATCATATAGGCTTGTTAGAGCACCATTAAGGAGGGTGTTTAATAGGGTGTTTAAATGGGAAGTGCTTGATGGGTGGGTCCACCAAAATATATAAGCACTACCTCTTAAACATCATAATTAAACATCAGTTTTTATACTGTTCAAAGGCCCCACTGACACGTGACGGCCAGTGATTGGTTCGGAAAAAAAAAAAAAAAAAAAAAAAAAAAAAAACTCCAAATGGGATGCTAGGATTGATGATGATCTTAGACTATCCTTAAGCAAAAGTGCTTAGGGAGTACTTAAGGGATGGAGCCCACTAACACCCCAAAAACCAACTCTTAAACATCCTAAGAGCATCAGCAATGGGGGTGCTTAGTGGGGTGCTTAAGCAGTAGGGCCCACTAGCACCCCCTAAAACAAGTGCTTAAAAATCTCAAATAAGAGCAAGTTTATTGCAAGGACCCCATCAGGGGTCCTTGTTTTTTTTTCTTGTTTTTTTTTCTTTTCTTTTTTTGAAAAAAAAATTAAAAGCACCAATCGCGGGCCGCCACGTGTCAGTGGAGCCCGCGAATAGTGCAAGGACCAAGGAGAGAAGGTCTCTTAGTTAAGGGATTTAAGGGATGGTTTTTGGGGGATTTAGTGGGTCTCACGCCTTAAGAGACCCACTAAGATCCCCCAATAAACATGCTCTTAGTACCCCTTTTCTTCTGGTTCTTGCACTGTTCATGGGTCCCACTGACACGTGGCGACCCGTGATTGGTCTACTTTTAATTTTTTTTTTAAAAAAAAATCAAAAAAAAAACAAACATCCCAAATGGGGTGCTTGGGTTGCTGATGGTCTAAATAGTCACCTATTTTGCTTGGGTGCTTGTACTATTCACGGGCTCCACTGACACATGATAGTCCGTGATTGGTTCGTTTTAAATTTCTTTTTAAAAATAAAAATAAAAATAAACAACCCAAATGGGGTGATTGAAGATGCCCTTATGATTTTTAATTTTTTTTAAAATGAAAATGCATATTATTCAACATCAAAAGATTCACACGAGGATAAATATAGCATAACATCCAGATAAGAAAGAAAAAAAAAAGTAAATATATAGATAGGTTGCATTGTATCAGAGTTACAGAGAGCTTCAAGATCAAGTCAACTAAGCTTCGTCACGACGGCCACAATGACGCCTCTTGTGGACAGTATCTATACCACCACTAAAAACCTTAACAAGTAATTTGCAACCGCAGTCGCTTCCATCAAGTTCACGCACCTTGTCTTCTGCATCTTCTCCGGAAATATACACTGTAGCTGCACCTAAGCTCTCGAAAATGATGACTTCAGTGATCTCTCCACATGAAGATAAATGTTTACGCAAGGCACTTTCGATATCTCTTACTAAGCGACGTGTCATATCCAGTAACACAAAGGACAATGTCACTGCAATGGCACCAGATGATAGATGATTACTAACAACAATATTCAAACATAAAAATTCAAAAAAATTTACATACCGGCCTGCATCTTCCAGAAAAGGATAAGGGATAACAATGGCCTTCCATACTCCAACGTCACTTCCACTAAGTTGCAACGCCTTGTCTTCTGCACCTTCTCCCATGAAATAAATGATAGCACGACTGCGAAAACCAAAACATAAGATTTTTTACAAGTTAGTTATAACACATAATGAGTTGAGCTGTGAAAACATGAAAGATAACCACAAAGACCTGGAGAGACTATATTCAGTTTGGCGAATGCAAATATCAGTGATCTCTCCACATGAAGAGAAAAGTTTTCGCAAGGCACTTTCGACATCATCATGTGGAAGCTCAGTGTCATATCCCTTTACGATAATCCTCCCAACAACGTTACTGCAAAAAAACCGGGACAAACAAAGCGATAAATGTTACTGTAATAATTGGATCAAGAACATCACATCTTACATACACAAACAAAGCAATCAAATTCAACAAACAAAGCAATCAACTTTACTGTAATAATTCGGACAAAAACGACATAACCTACCTATACAAACCTAAGAGCATGATTATCCCAAACACCCATTTAGTAGCTCTTATTTTATTTTAAAATTAAAAATTTTAAGCAATCCTTAAGACACACATCTTGTGAAGCTTAATTAAGAGCTGTGTTTTATCTAATTACTTTTTTCTAAATCCTAAAAACTTTAAGCAACTCCTTAAGCTACTGAGTTAATGCTAGTCTAAAACACACAGACAAAGCAACAAACGTTTTTTCTGCAATAAGTGAGACGATATTATCAATTTGACAAAAATAAGACATCTCAGGACATGTTTATTGTAGGTTTTTTAGCATGAGGTTCTTAATTTTTCCAAGAGAAGTTTCTTAACGTTTAACTAATAAAAGTTAAGAACAGTCTCTTAAATAAGAGATCTAAGGCCATGTTTATCCACGGTCTCTTAGGCGGGGTTCTTAACTTATAATTTCATGTTTTTTTTTTTTTTTTTTTTTAATTTTCCCGTTAAGAGACGTCTCTTAGGCCATGATTAACCCGGGTCTCTTAAGGTGGGGTTCTTAACGTAAAATTTGTCTTTTTACTTTAATTTTTTTTTTTTTTTACATTTTTCCCGCTAAGAGACGGCTCTTATGGTTCTTATTTAAGAGACGGTTCTTAGGTTTTCTTAGTTAAAAGCTAAGATACGTCTCTTAGAAAAGCTAAGAACCCCACCTTAAGAGACCCCGGTTAATCCTGCTCTTAGGTCTCTTATTTAAGAGACGGTTCTTAAGTTTTCTTAGTTAAAGTTAAGATACGTCTCTTAGAAAAGCTAAGAACCCCATGCTAAGAGACCTGCAATAAACATGCCCTAAGAGACGTTTTTTAAAGGGAAAATTAAAAAAAAACAAAAAAAAAATATGAAATTATAAGTTAAGAACCCGCCTAAGAGACCGTGGATAAACATGGCCTCATAGATACAAAAGCAATCA
Source organism: Moricandia moricandioides (assembly GCA_905132885.1). Lineage (NCBI taxonomy): Eukaryota > Viridiplantae > Streptophyta > Magnoliopsida > Brassicales > Brassicaceae > Moricandia > Moricandia moricandioides. The sequence goes on from CAJHQQ010002086.1 coordinate 9,274, forward strand.
ACTTTTACCGGCGTTTTGATTTGACTGAAGCAGTACGACGACAGGCGTTCAATGTCAGCTCCTAAGGTACAAAAAAGATCAAATCAGAAACCATTCATTGAGAGTAAATAAGAACATAATGACAAAGAGGAAGAAGAAGAATATTTACTTTGTTCCCGGATCCTTCCATCGGAGACAAGTTGAGAAGATCGACTTTACTTGCTAGGTTTTCCATAAGCTGATATTTTATCAGTTGTAGCCTTCTTGTGATTTTTTGCGATCGGAAGGAGGTATTTATATCGTCTCCATTACCATACTCTTGGGCCGGGCCATCACGATTGACACCCCTAGCTATTAGTCTAGGTAAATTCATAGTTTAGTATATATTGAAAATAAATAAAGTATATTGCATTCTCACTAGATGCATTCCTTTCTCTTTTCTGTTAATCTGCAGCTTTAGTTTTTTTTATTTCTCCATGTTGTCTTTGTTTGAGCATTTTGTATGCTTTGTTTCATGAATTGATTTATTGATGTAAGAAGGAATTAGTTGTTTGATAGAAAGTAATAGATAGAAAGGCACCATAGTTAGAGCATCATTATCCCAAGAACCCCTTTTGGGGTTCTTGTTTTTTTTTTCTGAATTAAAAAAAAAAGAAAAATAAATTAAAATAAATTAATCGCGAGTCGTCACGTGTCAGTGGAGCCCGTAAACAGTGTAAAAAACCATCAAAAACAGGTCCTTAATTGGAGATTTTAGGAGATGATTCTTACACTGTTCACGGACTCCACGTGTCAGTGGGACCCGCAAACAGTGCAAAAACCCTCTTTAAGAGTCTTGGATAATGATGCTCTTAGATAGTAATTAGATAGAGATGCTCCATTGTATCATAGTTAAGAGCGTTGCAACTTAAAAACCCCTGTTAAGTAAGTAACAATGGCGCCTTGAGTGGAAAGTGTCTACTCCCCCATAAATAATCTCAACAATTAATTTGCGTCCTCCCATGTGGCTTCCATCAAGTTCGATCACCTTGTCTTGCGCATCTTCTCCCACAACTTTGAAGTCAGTAAAAGCATACTTTTTGTTAATTTCGACGTAACTGATCTCTCCACATGAAGAGAAATGTTTACGCAAGGCACTCTCGATATCAATCTCACTCAGCGAGTTGTCGTATCCAGTAACAGAAACGGTAATGGAACTGCATGGCACAAGATGATGATAATAACAAAACATGTTAATAATATACAAAGAAAAGAAAAAAAAAGAGAGTAAACTTTCTCAGATTTACGTACCGGCCTGCTTTTTCCGAAAAAGGATAAGGCTTAACAATGAGCTTCCATCCTCCAACGTCACTTCCACTAAGTAGCAACGCCTTTTCTGTTGGATTTTCTCCCACGATATAAACAAAAGCACTCCTGCCAAAATAAAATAAAATAAGTTAGAGCATGTTTATTGGGGGCTCTTAGTGGGTCTCTTAGCGGGTGGGACCCACTAATTGCCCCAAGCAACATCCCTTAAATCCCCTAAATAAGGAACCCATTTGCTAAGAGCATGTGCAATGGGGGGTTCTTAAGGGGTTCTTAGCGGGTGGGACCCGCTAAATTCCTTAAGAACCACCTCTTAAATCTCTTATTTAAGAGGTGTTCTTAGTTGGGTTCTTGCACTATTCACGGGCCCCACTGACACGTGGCGACCCGTGATTGATCCGTTTTTATTTTTTTTTTTACTTTTTTTTTAAAAGAGAAAAAAAAAAAAACTAAGAACCCTTAGGGTTAATTATGCTCTAAGTCTCTTACACTGTTCGCGGACCCCACTGACACGTGGCGGCCCGCGATTGGTGTTTTTAATTTTTTTTTTTTAAAAAAAAATAATAATAATAACAAAAAAGACAAGGACCCCTAAACATGCTCTTATTAGATATAGAACTTACTAAGTTGAGGTGTGAAAACACAACAAACCTTAAGAGTTTGTTATTATTCACGCGGATACAAACATCAGTGACCAGTCCACATGGTGAGAAGTGTTTTCTCAACGCTCTAACGACATCAACACGTGGAAGATTGATGTCATACCCCGTCACCACAACGCACCCAACGTTACTGCAATAATCAGGACAAGAACAGCACTATCTTATAGATAGAAATAAATCTCAAACACACAAAACAAAACAATCATTGTTACGCAAGAACAATATATCTAACATATACAAATCTCAAACACTCAAAACAAAGCAATCAATGTTACTGTAATAATTGGATCAAGAACATATCTTACGGACACAAATCTCAAACACACTAAACAAAGCGATCAAGTTTCACAAAACAATTAACGTTCTTACAAACATAATTCTATAACAACAAACAGAGAAATCAATTCTCAAACAAAGCAACCAAGGTTACTGCAATAATTGAGAAAATATCTATCAACGTGACAAGAACAAGACATCTCGTAGATACAATAGCAATCAATTTTTTTTACCGGATTTTTGATTTGAGTGAAAGAATACTAGGGTCGTTCCATATCAGCCCCTAAGGTACAAAGAAAATAATATCAGAAACGATTCGATGAGAGCAAATAAGAAGGAGAAGAAGAATACTTACTCTGTTCCGGGATCCCTCTCCCTCCATCGGAAACAAGTTGAGACGATCGACTTCGCTTGCTAGGTTTTCCATTAGCGATCAGTTCTAGCCTCTAGGGTTTTTCGCGGTCGGAAGGAGGTATTTATATTGTCTCCATTACCCTACATTAGGGCACAACGGTCCTTTCATTATTAAATAAACATTTTCTAACGAGTGGGCCAAAAAAAAAAGCATCAAATCAAGAGCGGAGAAGCTAGAAGCTGCATCGTCAAAAGTTTAAAACAATTTATTATATTTCGGTATATTCCGATAAAAATCTCTCTTTAAGAATTTTGGATTAATCTTAATTATCATGGATACGTCCATAGGAGATAAGTTGAGAATATCAATTTTGCTTGCTAGAACCAGTGGTCTAGTGGTTTTCACTAGAGGAGAAATTGTCATGGTGGTCAAGGCCAGAGATGTGCAAAATTATTAACTCCACATATGTCACGCGAATATGGACATTTGCTAATGGCATATTTGAATACCTGAGAACGGATTTATAATAGACCCGAGTTTAATCATTTTCTTTCGAAAAAGTAAAAAAAAAACTTTGCTTGCTAGGTTTTCAAGGAGCGATCGGTTCTAGGGATTTTTTTGCGGTCGGAAGGAGGTATTTATATCATCTCCATTACCGGCATAACGGTCATTTTGTTATGGGAAATCCTTTTCTAACGATTGGGCCTTGCAGGGCTAGACTAAGCCCATCCTAATTTTATCCGTTAAGAGAATTGGCTATTAGTCTACATAATTTCCTCTTTAAGCTTTTTCAAAACTGTAAACAACAAAACCCACACGTCTTCTCCATATTCAAACTCTATTTCCTCGGGAATTGTTCATCCTTGTAATTAGTATGACATTGTCTCGTTAGCAATCGAGAGTTTGATGCAAGAGCTGCCATTTTCTTTTAATCTTTTCAAAAGAAGAGATGCATAGTGAATTATAAGGTTTTCATGTGACAGTTGATGTATTTTTGTTTAGAGAGGTTTGGGAAAAGATGTGAACGAGCTTACCCGGAAGATAGATGAGTTGAAAAATAAATGACAAGGATAAGCAGCCATATCAAATGTCGATATTGTCTATTCGTAGTTGTGTTCTTTTTTACAAAAAAAAAATCTCAATGTTAAAAATTCAAATTTAATTTATTAGAATCAAATATTACAATATAATTAGTATATATCTTATCTCGTGGCCAGTTTATTACCTTATTTTTATATAGAAATATTGTTTTGTCTAAAACAAATAAGAAATCGTGTCCATGTGTTATGCAATGCACATATTTAATCCTAAAAGACAATATCTTATTCCAATTGAAATAGTGATGAATTATGAAGCGCTTAAGACTTTTTATAGACACAAATTGGAATCTTCTAAATATTAATTTCAAGGGCATCACGCCATCATTACCAGCCCTCCAAGCACTTTCCTCTCTCGATATAAGATGCATATCTCGCTAACTTTAATACATACTTACGCATGAAAATGCATTTAATCTACCAGTTTCCAAACTATACTTTTACGTCTAAAAAAATATACTTCCCATCAGAGCCGGTCCTATCAATCTAAAGGTTGCAAACCAAAATTAAAAATATGACCAAAATGTAAAAGGTAAGATTCGAACTCACAACTAAGATTTGTGGCTATAACTAGGTACACCACTAGTCCAACAGACTTTTGTAAAATATGTGGTCGATTTTGTAGTTATTCTAAGGCGGCCGGAAACCCATGCTTCTTCTACTTTGGGCCAGGACCGCCTCTGCTTCCCACACATGGACAAAGGATCGTAAATAGCAAGATTGCTTAGGTTGATTAGTGATATAGTGGAACGATTTTGTTGTCAATAAAGCTTTAAGATGACTCAATCTTATACTTGCCACATTTTAAAATGGGGGTATGTGTTAGTTCTCTCTAAAAAAACAGGGTATGTGTTTAAATGAAGTCAAATATATGTGAAAATGTTTGCCGTTATGATCTTGTATTTCACAGATTTACATACACGGCAATATGAACTGTATGAGGTCTTTGATATAAGCTATTCTGATTATAGTTGAATTTACAATCCGGCCACCAATATGTTATTCTGATTATGGCCAAGTTTATTTCATGAATAGTTCATAATATTTGTTGCCAGAAGGTTATAAACTTACACTAAGAAAAAACAGTGTAGACTAAGTTTTCATCTAAGAAAAGAATTATCATCCGGATCTGTGACTTTCATTAGTAGGATTCAAATCTGCAAGCTCGTATGAGAATTTAAGAACTATAAATATTTTTTTAAGATATTTTGTTAATTTTTTTTATAATTTAAAAACTTTAAAATTCGTGTGAAAGTTTTCTAATTTTTTTTTATGAAATTAGATTGTGAGATAGATCCAGAGTAGACTGCGATTTAAAGCAAACACATTAATCTATGCTCTATAACGTACGTTAGATCATACAAATAATCAAATCTATATATAGACAAGGGTGGAAGAAGCTTCCAACCATTCGCATTAATCACTCTATTTTCTAGGATCTGAACATGTTTCACTGTAAATATGAAATTAAAAAAAAAAAGTACGAATCTCGAACCACCGACACGCACTTTGAAAGTGGCATTTCCGTAATTAACTTTAAAATGAGGGGCATTTAAAACAAAACTCTCCACTTTTAAGTCATCCTCATTAACGGTGTCGTTCAAACATAACTACGACCCCTTTCTCCTGTTTCTTCTCTGTACTTTATTTCTCTCACTAACCCTAAACAAAAAGCATTGTTTCTCTTTCTGAACCACTTAAAACACTCCTCCACGCGCCACGAACTCCTCCACACACACTCCACATGGCGTCGGACGCCGTCAAATATATGCCGATTCACGGCGGAACAACAACAACCGCCGCCGCCGCAGCAGAAATAAGAAGCTTCTTCTCCGCCGTGAAACCAAAAAAAACATCAACTTTCGCTTACGCGTTTGTAATCACCTTCGTCTCTTTCACTCTGTTCTTCGCCTTTAGTCCTTCTCCGAACACATCTTCTCCTTGGTTCTCCAACATCTTCCCCTCCTCCTTTTCCACCACCACCACCGCCGCCGCCGCTCCTTCGTCAAAAACCACTTCCGTCTCTTCGATCTTCTCCTATATCATTCCCAATGTCACTTCAACTAATCCCACCAATAGATCTAGCGACGCCTCGTCTAATACCACCGTCTCTGCAAACTCCTCTTCCCCTGCCAAAAACAGTACTACTTCTCAAGCACCGCCGCCGGAAAACCGAACTCCGGTTGATAAAAACTCACCCTTTGAATCTCCGGTAGTAAACCGGACCAACCCAGTTGCAAAAGCCAACACTTCACAACCTCTGCTTCCGACAGGATCGAGTAATCAGTCAAGGACCACCGCCGATGAAGCTCCGTCGCCGTCGAAAGCACCACCCGTGTCGGTGGATCTGACAGCCAATTCCACCTCCCCAACTCCTTCTAAACCGGGAAAGCAAACCGGTGAAGGTGGTTCTGTTTCTTTATTGGAACAAGAGATCAAGAAGTGGAGTGGATCTCTGAAAGACTGTGAGTTCTTCGACGGTGAATGGATCATGGACGATTCGTATCCGCTTTACAAACCAGGTTCGTGTAATATTATCGATGAACAGTTCAACTGTATTTCAAATGGAAGACCCGACAAAGACTTTCAGAAGTTGAAGTGGAAACCTAAGAAATGTAGTTTACCAAGGTAACGTTACTTTGACTTTTAACCACTACATTCATTTGATCATTTCTAATAATATGTAATGAAAATGAAGGTTAAATGGAGGTGTTATGCTGGAGATGCTTAGAGGAAGAAGACTAGTGTTTGTGGGTGATTCTCTAAATAGGAACATGTGGGAGTCTCTGGTTTGTATGCTTAAAGGATCAGTGAAAGATGAGAGTAAAGTCTTTGAGGCTAGTGGAAGACATCATTTTCGTGGGGAGGCTGAGTACTCCTTCGTCTTCCAAGTAATGCCTTCTTGAAACCAACTAATTTGGTTTGTAGAATACTAGTTCATGGTTTTAATATCGGATTTTTCGGTTTGATTAGGATTATAACTGCACAGTGGAGTTCTTTGTTTCACCGTTCTTGGTTCAAGAAAATGAGATTGTTGACAAGATGGGAACAAAGAAGGAGACCTTACGGCTTGATTTGGTTGGGAAGTCTTCAGAGCAATACAAAGGAGCTGATATTATTGTCTTTAATACCGGACATTGGTGGACTCACGAGAAAACATCCAAAGGGTAAAAAAAAAAACTCTCTTGCTCTTTGTGTTGTGTAGCGTAGAACTGATGTTTTGGTGGTTGTTATAAAAGGGAGGATTATTATCAAGAAGGGAGCAATGTGTATCACGAACTCGCTGTACTTGAAGCTTTCCGTAAAGCTTTGACCACATGGGGTCGATGGGTTGAGAAGAACGTGAATCCTGACAAGTCTCTTGTTTTCTTCCGTGGCTACTCCGCTTCACATTTCAGTGGTGGACAATGGAACTCAGGAGGAGCTTGTGATAGCGAAACGGAACCAATCAAGAACGAGACATACTTAACACCGTACCCGGATAAAATGAAAGTGCTAGAGAAAGTGTTAAGGGGTATGAGAACCCCCGTCACGTATCTAAACATCACTAGATTAACGGACTACAGAAAGGATGGTCACCCTTCGGTTTACCGGAAACAAAGCTTATCGGATAAAGAAAAGAAAACGCCGTTGCTGTACCAAGACTGTAGCCATTGGTGCCTCCCTGGAGTTCCAGACTCTTGGAACGAGATCCTATATGCCGAGCTGCTTGTCAAACTCAACCAGCTTGGCCAAACACGACCGAAACCTTAAAAGGTTTTTTCATCTCAGAACATTTATTTGGTGATCTCAATACTTTGCTTTCTTCTACTTCATTGTTTTTAGTTGATTATAGAATGTGTAGAGTAAAAAAAGATGAAAAGTATGATTTACTCTCTCATATCTTTGCTACTACTTATTGTAAATGCTTTTGTGACCACGGTTACTATACTTACCTCCAAAGAAAAGTGAGAAAAGTTACATATTAATATTTTTGATTCCAATAATCGCTGTTACATATGTTCGATGATGTAAATTGAGAATAATTCTGTGAGTTTTTTAATTTACATGTATGAGTTTTAGATGAAAAAGTTTTGGGTTTAGGAATAATCTAAATGTAAACGCAAGACTTTGCATATGGAAGCATGGATGTGAGAGACTGTCGATCACCGACAGTTCCGACCACATGGGATGTTTAGACTTTTTTTGACCAAGTAAAAAGTTCTTAAAAAATGTTCATTAAGGTCAAATGCTTTTATGAGTTCAGTGCGATTGGATCCAACCTGTTGCAGTTGTTCTCCACGTGATTTTTTCCTTACCTATTTAACTATGTATGTTTAACGTCCGAGTTAATATGGGACATGTGACTACTGGGTTGGAGATTGGGAAAAGTAGATACAATGTGTTTATGTTTGTGTAGAAATTAAGAGATAAGGACTGCTTAAAATCTGAAGAAAGCTAGAAAATATCTGAAAACTGAAGTACGCAGTACGAGACTCAACCATCGTACAAAATAGATTTATTTAGTGAAAGAGTAGCGAATGACATTTTGTTGGTAGAAAGACCAATACGAACATCTCCACATTCTTGAAGATTCTCTATAAATGTCATTATTTGTATAAAATGTCCTCGGCCGTGTACTAATTGATTACAAGCAAGACTACGTATATCTCGTTCGATTAAGTATGTGTTTAAATCTAAGCACTATCAATATTAGGTATGCGATTTGCCAGAGCATGCTCCAAAGATAACACCAAACAAAACTTTTTGAGTTAATGCCGAGGCCAAACCCAACTTCCGAACCCAAAACTCTGTCTGCTCATCATTTCTCCAAACCGAGAGTAAAAATAACTCTGAGATACCTCAACATGCAATACTTCACAGTTGAGAACGGCTTGAGTCGCTTGACTATGTCATGATTTTGCATGACATACTTGGAAAGGATTCTATGCACGAGAATCCATTTAATTATTCTTAAATAGATTATACAATTTACAAAACATGAATAGATCAAACCATATATATTTTGTTCGTTGTCTTTCACTAGATAAACATGTCAACCCTTTTCTTCCATCTGTTTTTATCCTACACAATCATAAAACAATGCCCAAAAAAAAATCTAAAAGAAAACAAAACACTAACCGGATAATCGTTTTCTAGTCGTCTTTTCAAATAGGAGACGGTCCATTTGCTCAAACCGTAACTATTGAAGACCCAATTTTAAACCACTTAACCATTTCCTCAAACTGTAACAATTTATTTGGCATGCGATTTCATAAATGAACTTGTTTGGTTCCAGGCTTAACCGGAATCAAAGGACTGTGAAATGATGACGTGGAAAAGTCGATGTTGTATGCGGCTGACGTGGAGGGTTGTGATGTTGAGGTGGCAACACGTTCGCAAGAAGGGCACATAGTGAGAGTGGTGGCCGGACGTTGCATGTAGAAATGAGAAGAAGTCTTCAAAGCTCTCAATCCTGCAATGTTTATTTTATATAAAATAAACAATAAATTTTTATTTGAAAACACAAAAGTGTCAATAAAATCCACAAAATGTAAAGAATAATGGGGGGAGACCGACAGGATTAAGGGTGTTGTGTTCTTTGAAGCTTTCTTCAAGAAAAGCAGATTGACCTTTAGAGAGCCTCAGTTTCTTTCTGATGGCTCCATTTTGGTCTTCTTTGTCTTCGTTGATATAAAAAAAAACAAATGGGCCAAAAGAATAACTTCTGAGCCAATATTTATGAGGCCCGTCCCTACCCACGAATAAACCTAGTTGATCTATCAACCCACCCAAGGACAAATCGATTTCGAATCATTGGGCTTCTGACTCTTTTTCCACACAAAATAAACATTTACAGTCAATAGGACCAAAAAGGGATTGAACATTCGTATTTAGCAGTTCAGCGTGGAACAAGACTGCTTAAGTATTTTGTTGTTACTGATGGGTGATTCGTAAATAATTCTCCAACGATAAATTCTTTCTTGGACCCAAATAAAGATACAAGTCGGTCGAGAAAACTCTTTTAAGCTAAAGAGTAGTAATATAAGTTTTTTTTATTGTAGTAATTAAACATATCCGAAATATAAGTTTTTTCTTTTGTTAAACCGAACCAACAGACAAGCAGAAGTTCATAAAATAAAATACTAAACCAGAATTCCTCTCACATCTGATGTGTCCACCCAGTGGTCGTTGAGAGAGTGGCTGACCTGAAACGGTGACGCACACGGGTCCAGGCACTAGCTTTAGCGGCGTCTTTGGGTTTTGGATAAGGCAAGGCTTTGACCTCCAATGTGCAGCCTCCTAGGTCAGTTCCAGACAGCTGAACCGCTCGGTTGTTGGAGCCTAGTTCGTAGAAGTAAACGAGGGCACGGCTGCCAACAAACAAACAAAAAAAAAGATAGAAGAAAGGAAAGGCTTAAGTGGTTACAAAGGTTCTAACTTCTAACCTGTTGAGAACGAAAACGTCGGTAATCTCGCCACATGTGGAGAAATGATCACTCAACGCATTCTTCAAATCATCTTTCGTACGAGAAGTGTCATATCCAGTAACGGATATGCCTTCGCTACTGCAAGAGTTAAAAAAAAAAATTGCAATTGTATTATATTCGTTTACACAAATTACATAAGCCGAAAATGTCAACAGCATACATAATAATAACTTACCGCTTTCTTCGATGATGTGCCACGTTCCTAGCAGCGAGTACATCAGTACTCAACCCAGTGCTGAGGTCACTGAGTCCTGGAGGTAAACTCGTAACGACAATCTTCCTTCCTCCAATGTCACTTCCATTGAGTTGCAAGGCTTTGTCTCCTGCGCCTTCTCCACGCAGGATAACAATGCACGACCTCTTGACTGCATTTGTCACTGGGTCCCTGCGAATCTCGATGTTGTGGACTTCTCCACATGTCTTGAAAAGACTCTCCAAAGCCCAGTAGAGATCAATCGGTTGAATGGAAGTGTCGTACCCTTCAACACCGATCCTTATCCTAATTGTTCAATAGAATCAGTTAGCAAACACATTCGAAAGTGAATGGTATATATCTTTTATTACTTGACGTCTTTACATCAGAATCATAATAAATAAATAATTCCTCGACAATGAACTTCATTAACAAGATAACAGGGTGGGAAACAGTTAATGTCACCGGAGACACAAGACCAAACAAGGGAAGCAGGTTGAACAATAAAACATATGAACAAAGATTCAAACCAAGAAGGCATAGCTACTACAATCAAAACGACCAAGCAGAGAATCAAATAAAAATTAAAGCAGAGGTTGGAATCAGACTTCTTCTAACTTCACCCTAGCCACACACATATATTAGCTAGACAAAATATGGATATTCAATCTAAACCAAATAATAGAATATTTATTGGTATCTATCAACGTTACACAAAATCTCAAAAAAAAAAAAAACAGAAATCTATTTACCTGCTTTTGACGTAATCATAGTACGACTTCATAACGTCGACAAACTTATCACCGTACAAAGTCCTCTGCCCCTATAGTTATAAAAAATAAATGTAATTAGAATCTTTTAAAAAAATAATAAAATAATTAATTTTATATATTTTCTATATAAAAACACAATTACATATACATCTAATCATATTTTAATCACCAGAAAAATAAATTACATCATAAAATTAATAAATTTTACATCAAAAGTCGAAAGCCACACTTATTTTGTAACAAAAAAACTTCTCTAAAACGACAATTAATATGAAACGGAGGGAGTATATATTAAAACCCAAAAAAATTAGTGACCCGAACAGTACAATCGCCGACAAAAGAAAAAAAAACAGGAACAAAAGAGTTAGGAGGAGATTAGGGTAAAAGAGATAGCGAAGAAACATGCACTGAGTTTGGGAAGAGATAAAGTTGAAGCTCGAACAATAATCAAAAGCAAAGAAGGAGAGGGAGGCCTTCTCTCGGACCAGCGATGATCGCCAGAAGCAAGAGATGAAAGAAAGTTTTGACAAAAAAAAAAAGTGACGACGCCGTTAGATGCGCGGAGAAGAAAACCTCACCGTGTACGGAGCATCAGAAACCGGAGAAGAAGATTTGGGTCTCTCCATCGAGGCGTTGAGAAAATGAATCAATCGAGAATTCTCCATAGTGTGAAAGTTGAGAAGATTGATACTTTTGTCTCTAGGGATTTTAGGAAGAATATCTTATTTTCTGTCTCAGACTAATTTTTCTTTTTGTTCAAACTAATACTTAGTGATTTAAAGGTTATTTATTTAATATAAAATTTGTAGCTAAAAGCAAAATAAAAAGCACATAAAAGGAACTTTTTTTTTTGGTACGTTGGAAAAAAGATAGTGGCTGGTATTTGTGGTAAAACTTTAAAGATTAGTCTTTAATACTAGTAAATGTAAAACGCAAATATTTATTTTTGTAGGTTGAAGAAAAAGAAGGCTTTTCTGGTAAAATAGTGGTTAGAGAAATTAAAGTCTTTTGAAAAACTCTCAATGGTATTTGTGGTAAAACTCTAAAAAGAGTAGGGTAGAGAAAATTAAGTTTTTTTTTCGGAAAGAGACATGTAAAAAATAAACAAATAGACATGTAAGAAGAACTGAGGAAACGCCTCGTGGTGGGACCCCAATATCAATATTCTGAACAACGGTTCATCGAGCAACTGGATTATACTTCATCTTTTTTAAAATAATATATATTACAAATTAAAAAAATAATATTTAACAATTAATACATTAAATTGATTTATTTAGCATTGAAAAGTTTTTTTGGAGTGACCCACTTTTAGTTATGAATCAACCGATAAATAACATGTATTTTTAATTCAATTTCATTTTTTACTCTAAAATAAATTGCAAGAGAGTATGTTCTATTTTTTACTCCATAATAGATTTACATCTTTTTTTGTTTATTACTTCATTATGGGATAAAAAATAGAGTAGAGTTAAAATATTTTTACTTTATATTTTATTTTACTCTATTTTGAAAAGAAAAAAAATTTACATTAGAGATGCTCTTAGAACCAAAATACAGAGAAGTTAATATTTAATATGAAACAAAAAATTAATATCTTGGTTCTAAGAGCATCTCCAAAGACATTTAATATGAAACAAAGGAATAAATATGTTTGGGGATAAAAATTTAAATTTACACTTAAATTTTGTTTCTAAATAATGTACATTTTTAAATTTTCACACAAATTAAAAAAAGTTAATATTTAATAATCAATGTATTAAGTTTTTAAAATATAATAATTTTCCATAAATTTTAATCAATAATAATTCAATAAATCTAAAATTATCAATTAATATTTTTTAAAAATTGATAATTCATTATTAAAATTACATAGAAAATTGAAAACATTGTTCAATTAGAAACAATTGAAATGTGCTAGAACATACATCATTTAGAAACAGACGGATAGAAAGATTAATATTTATAGTGTTCACATATTAATTCGACAAAGTGAACAATGATTCCTTGACCCAATTCAACATCCATGAAGCCACCATCCATTAAACCAGAACTGTTTCGAAACCTGACAAAATGAACTCCTTGAAAAACACCTCTTCGAGTAGTAAATATCATGATTATTTGGGCAATTAGAAAAAAGTTATAAGATCGTCTGATAACAAATATATTCTGAAAATATATATATTAATAAATACATAGAAACCAAAATTCAAATTAACCAAAAAAAATATATAAATTTTAACTTACATTTTGAGGGGAATTTGCTAAGAACGGATATATCGATAAGTAGGGGGAATAATCCAGTGCATGGATGAATGCACGGTCACTGTGATATTGATCCAGAGAATGAATTCTCCTCTACATAGAATAAAAGAAGAAGAGCTTATTTATAATCAAATAAAAAAAAATAGAAATTAAGCTAAATTTTTTTACGGGAAGTGGGATTTGCAGGACCCTCAAAAACTGAGAAAACAATCTTTGATAATCATCATCCATGAACATACCCTCAAACATCAGGAAAAGCCTAACGAATCAAAGGGGATGGAAGACCCAACTTACTGTGAGCCCATAAGTCATGCCCATATAGTGGACCCAGTAGGTAACATAGAGGGACTATGCACCAATTGAGTTTGCAATTCTACAGGTTGCATTCATGTGCCGCCTAAGAAAATATGCAGAAAATATGCCCAACACGTGTCATGAGTTTGTACCCAATGTATGTCGTAGACGAGTTGATTAACATCATTTTAAGTACTAGATGCAGGAAATTAAAAATAAAATAAAAAAAGTGCGTTAAAGTATGGGTTGATATAATGATTTTTTGTTTGAAAAGAAGTAAAAGAAATGTTCGTACGTTGGAAGATGTTTTTGCGGTAAAAGTAGGTTGAAGAAATAAAGTTTTCTGGAAATATAAAATTACAAAATTTATTTTCATCTAGGGGTCCTTTGTTATAATTTAGTCAACTCGTTAAACAAGGTATTCTAAGTTTTTATTTTAGTTAATAGTCTATTTTATGGTAATATCTTTAAAAAATATTATATATTTTTAAAAGTTATTTTATAAGAGCATAATATTCCTTATATTTTGCTAATATTATGCTCTCTTTTTTCTTGTTTTCAGCTAAATATTTTTAATCATTTGCACTGCTGATTTTTTCACTGTTTTTCAGCTAAATATTTTTGATTATTTGAACTTATATATTTCTGCAAATACTATATAAATTTATACTTAAGTACACAATGTTACATATAACTTCTTAGTACAAGGGTTGAAAAGAAAAACTTCTTAATATTAGATATCTATTTTATATAACAAATAGTTGTTTGTTGATCATTATTCTCGTATATATGTGTGTATATATTGTAGAAAATTTTAAATACATTTTAACATTAATAAAGTGTTTTACTAAAATGGCTTTAAGCCCTTAAACAGTAAGTATAGCATCAAATTTAGAGAGATTTTAAATAGGCTGATGAATCCATTAGGGAACAAACGATGGTGATTTAATAATATTTGAAAGTAATTATTGTCACATTCATCCTTGCTTGGAGTTTTCACGTTTACATGTTTTGAAATATAAAGATCGTCACAACAACGATTATTCAGAAAACCACAACGGTCAAGTATGTCATCAGAGACAAGCAAAAACACACGAAAACAAAGTCCTAGAATCACTTACGAGAAAAACAAAAGTAGGACCCTACAAAACAACATGAAGACACAACACAAGAAAAACAAAGAATTAACAAGAACATAACTAATGAGAAAACGTCTTATCCAGTGTATCCTCCACCAGTTCCGTACCCGGTGGTGCCACCACCAACGTGGGTGTTATGAGCAGTGGTCCGACCAGTTCCAGTGTTTGTCCCCATCGGTTCTGTCAAGGTTGTTCCCTCCATAACGTGGCCGGTTGGTTTCCCCGTTCCATGACCAGGCAAAGCCGACATCTGGTGGGTGCCAGTCCCATGTCCGACGTGTCCAGTGGTTGAGTGAGTGGCTGACCCCAAACCTAAACCAGTTCCGGTTCCAGCTCCAGCAGCTTCTTTCATGGCAGCGTTGTGCTCACGCACTTCTCTCTTCTGCATCTCAGCCTGGTTGATCTTTGCTTCTTTCTTCTGTGTGGCCATTTGTTTCTGAATAGGGTCTCGTGTCGTCATCTTCTCCGCCTTAAGAAAAAAACGAATCCAATCATACGTTATTTATCAAAGAAATTATTTTGCTTAAAAATGATAAAACACAATTAATAATAAACCTACCTTTTCCTCCAAGGTCGCTTTGGTCTTGTCCATGCCAGACTTTGCAGAAGCTGCAATGTTCGAAGCTGTTTCCTTCATCGACTGCATTTTTAAAAATCTTTCTTCCTTGGTGAAAATCAAAATGTTACAAGAAGATAGTTTATGCTTCTTCGTGTTTTGTTGTTCATGTCTAAAATAGGCACTGCTCTTTGCCACGTGGTAACTGCGATTATTATTAAATTACGCTCCTTTGCAACACGTCAGTGGAACGTGTCATGAAACAAGAGGTGGTAGGCTTTGTTGCACCTCTTTGTCATACACGTGTACTCGTACCGCTAGAGTCGTAGAACGGTTCGAGTGTTGACGCGTGTTAGGCTTTGGGTAATAGTGCAAAGAGTTTGGTCTTCTTTTTCCTTTTATAAGTGTTCGATCCGAGTTTGTCGTTTGTTAATATTAGAGATTTGTCCATTGTTTTCTTGTTGAGCACAAAAAGGTCATCACTACACATATCTAATTACCAAAACAGTTAAACGCTACCCAAAGATGTTGATGAGTTCTGAAACATCAAAAGGTGATTCGAAGTAACATTATAAGCTACCGTGCTCAAGAACACTTAACCAACACAACAAGCAATCAGCATTTATAAATATGAAAAATAAACCTAGCTACCAATGCACTTACAAGCTACAATTTTGGGGCTTACCATTCTAATAAATATTTAAAATTTAACTATCAGTATGCTAAATTTGATATGTATAACCGTATGCATCAAGCCATCAACTGATCACTAAATGTGGGTACGCAGCATCTCACTTGACTAGATAGATAGTGTGGACTCGAAATGCATTTTAGTGGAAGAGATATTAACGATATTCAAGTTTATGGTGACGTGACATTTGCTTGTCACTATTCAAGTAGTCAGAGAAGCAGAATATTTAAGAATCCAGTGAGTCCTCTCGATCATTGAGGTTTTGTGTAGTATGGGTTTACTTATTGACTTTGAGCCCATCAAAAATATAGGATCAGTAAGCTTCACCAAGGCCTTGTTTATAGATTGAAAGCAGATTCCTTTGGAATAAAATATTTACTTTAGATCCCAAGTTAAATTTTAAATATATATGGACATAAAAGAATTTCAAGTGTTGGGTTGTTTTTTGTAGTTAGAAATTTTAGTATTCACTAATCAAAATCTTAAATAGTAAATGATCAAAATCCCAATTTTACTAGGTTTAAAAGAAACTCGTTTAACAAGTACTACCAGTTTCTTTCCATAACTGTAAAGTATATAAAGCAGGATGGAACTTTATCAAAAAAAAAACATAGCAGGATGGAGTTTCTGAGAGATTTGATTTTTAGTATTTCGTGATTCTTATAATTAAAATATTTTCTTTGAAACTCTCATTATATTTTATTCTTGTCGAACTTTAAATTGAAGTCAAATTATCCTCAGATACCGCCTTTAACAAAGTCTACCCAAAATTTTCTCTACTTGAGAGAAAAAATAATAAACATTTTTGTGCCAACATAGAATAAGATTTACGGAGACGATAAATACATTTTCCTCGATGTCGAACATTTAAAACAAAAAATATTTAGTTAAAAAGTATCAAATATTTGTTATGTTAACACGTGTCAGGGGTCCATCTGTGACTGGCGAAGACGAATATAACGTCCAATTTGTAAAGGAAATAAAATACTAAGAAAAAAAAAACAAGAACCTGTCTCAAGAAACGTAATATATATAAATAAAGTAGGAAGTGCAACTTGTAAGACTACTATTGGGTATTATTTTAACACGTAGGGAGCATCTTACAGTTGTTCCACTGGTTCTTTCCATTTTAAATTGATTCATTGACTGTATGTGGCCTAGTTTCAGTTATTTTCGAATACCAAACTTCTCATTTTTTGGGACCATGTTTTTATAGAATAGCCATCATAAAATTTATAATATAATGCATATTATATGAGAAGAAAGATTTACAAACTTGAGTGTATGTCACTGTGTTTTGCGTGTTTTGCGAAGATTGAGTTGTACAAGCAGAGTTTTCTCTTGCCCTAACGTTTTATTTCATTTTATCGTTAGTTTTTAATATACACACATTAAAAAGATAAACATCTGATACCTTTTGTTTGATAGTAAGTATACAAACGTATTTTATGTAAATGATATACATTGTAATTATTTTTTGAAACAATTCCTAGTTTTGTAAGGATATTGGTATTAGTATGGAACTAAGAATATGAAGGTATTCCATACGCAAAGTTGAACAAAAAATAAATATATATATATTCGAAAACCACAACAACAAAATTAGCTGCTTAGATATTGTTTTTGTTCTTTTGATATGATCAGATATATTGATTTAATGAAGCATTGGGCAGCAAAATCATGTATAGATCCAAAGGAAACTGATCACCGCACATATAAATTGGTGATGTTCTGTTCCCACTCGTAAAATTTGATAACGTATGTATAAGATTTTGTTCATGCCAAATCTTTGTAATATATATAGCTTTGAATGTTTTCTTGTACAGATAAATTCATAGATATATCTTTGTCACAGATAACGCCTTAACCAGATTAATGCGTTCATAGGAAAACGACAATGAGCAATATTGATTGTATATCTTTTAGAAAGACTGATAATATAAGAAGATTTGTGTGTGAAAACTGTGAATAGAAAGTGAATGTATGTTGAAAGATGGTACAAATAATCGGTACCTTAGTTTGAAAAACAACATAAAATATTTGAATTAATCTAGAGTATGGAATGGGAATTCGATACTGCTATATTTCTTTGTGGTCTTACCTATGTTTTATTATTAATATATTTGTAGTTTGGGTGCCGAATGTGGTTTGCCTTTTAACCAAACTTTTGGATGTGGAATTTGAATCTCTAAATTTAATTTTAACAAAAGAAAATCAAAATTGCGCGTCGTATCATTTATAAACAATAAAATAAAACTGAAAAGAAGACAAGAGAGTTGAATTTGAGCCAAACAAAACATTTTCAATATGGCAAGCCATTTTTATCCATCGTATCCAGAATAATTCGATGTCTTTTTAGACCATCAATCAAATTCATCATGCTCGTAAAAAAATGAATAAAATGATGCGAGAATATTCGTTATAGTCACATTATAAAGAAAAAATGCCCATGTAGATATATTCTCCCATACCTTGGGTAGAACAATAAAAAATTTATAGTAAATTATTAATTTATGTTCAATGGTCTTAAATGTATCCCAAACCTATACAACTTTAAATTTGACAGACAGAAGTTTATTATGATTGGGCATTGAGTTATATATAGTTAATTCAATATCTGTAGCTATCAATGTGGTTGTGTTAAATACAAGTTTCAAGTTTAGACCTATCTCAAAAGATTTCTCAACCATAGACCCAATAACATATATGAAATTTTAACTAAAATTCAAAAAAAAATCCGATGCTCCCTATATATAATATATAAACTTTTTTTATCGACTGAACAACGCAAAAACACTTAACTTGTGTTTTTGAATATGCATTGTAGTTTTATAATTTGTGTTTACTTAATCCTATCACACACAGCTACGCAAACGATATGTCGACCGTCATTTCTCGATGATGGTCCGGCTTGGTGTTTTTGGTCTTCTTTATGTTCTGTCTCTGGCGAGTTTGGAA
This sequence comes from Moricandia moricandioides, assembly GCA_905132885.1. Classification (NCBI taxonomy): domain Eukaryota; kingdom Viridiplantae; phylum Streptophyta; class Magnoliopsida; order Brassicales; family Brassicaceae; genus Moricandia; species Moricandia moricandioides. The sequence goes on from CAJHQQ010002086.1 coordinate 28,287, forward strand.
CAAAATTCTACGTTATTTTTATTTGATTTAATTTCTTTCAAATGCGACATGAATGTTTCAAACATTCAGATTCTACATGTTCCCGAACCGTCCCTCCGTAATAGTATAGAAATAATTAGCGTTAAAGACTGAAAGACATCATGCACGTCGATGTATAAGAAATCAAGATGTATATATAGTATATGCAGAAGATTTCTAAAATATCTTGTGAATCAATAGTAATAATCGCTTATGGATCAATTATCTAGTTCAAATTAAATTTCTGAAACATAGAGAATGGCCTCCACATGTATAATATATGGATTAACATAGTCAGTTAGGGTTCAAAATGAATTAATAGTATAATTGAGCTCAGAGAGCGATCTTACTATTTTTGTTTGCAAACTCCTTTTTGATGTTTCTACAAAAATAAATAAATACATATAACTACAGACATCAAATTTCGAATATATTGATCTGTTATGTATATAACATCAAGTGAGTATCTTTATGCATGCTTTAACAGGATTAGTTAGGGTTTCAGAATGAATTAATAATAATACTAAAATATTTTTCCGTGCGATCTTACTATTTTTGTGAACAAACTCTTTTTAAATGTTTCTCCAATTGAAGAAGAATAAAGACAAGGTCTAAGCAAGTGGGAGTTAATTAAGTTTACTTGTTATAATATTTGTTTTTGAAATAAGAATTTTGGACTTTTGCAATTATGGCCATTGGATAATTAAAAATTGTGCACTCCTATTCATTTTTTAGAATAATTAAAAGAAAAGGCGTCGCCTATATCAATACTAATCCCTCTTGCACCTGAAGACTTTGGAGGAATGCAAAGAGATTCAAGAAACCACAAAACAGATTTAGATTTCATTTCGATCGTTATTCCTCCGATCTTAATTTTGTGTTTAATCGAATCTTTTTTTTTCTCCCATTCTATTTTGTGTTATCATTGAACGTGCAACAAGATCATATATATCTGATGCAAAAGTGGCAAGCTGGGTATCTCTTTGGTCTTTAATGGATAACATCAACTTCGAATCCTCAAACGCTTCACAAGTAAGCCGACTGCAGTTGAAGTCGCAGCCGCAACCGCCTCAGCCGTTTAATTTACAAGACGTTGATATGATCCATTACAGTCAACCATCTCCATGGACTACCGAGACATTTTCAGGTTTTGCTCCATACGATTGCATAACTAATCAATCTTTCTCCGTACAATGTTCATCTTCAAAACCCTATCATGCCTCGTTTCATCCCTACTATCATCAATCTTCGGATCCACTAGACCAATCCCAATTGCAACCTAGCCCGGATCAATATTTAAAGCCGTTAGATAAAAGATCATGCGTGAATGATCATGCTTCACCGGCCTCATACTCGCTTTGTTTTGGAGCAAGTCAAGATCCACAAGTATGCTTAAACAAAATACTTTTTAACTTTATTTTCTTGCAATCTTTCAAAATATTTGTTTTAGCAATGATGATTCTGACTTGATGGTTTGCAGGAAATATTTAGGAGGAACTATAGTAACTCTAGTGTAACACAACTGGATTTCTCATTACATCAACCTAAGCAAACTCATTCAAGAGTTTCTTCTCCGTCTTCCTTCTCAACCTATGGAGGGTCCATGGTTCGTAACTCTGGGACGGCTACCGGGAACAAGACACGGATAAGATGGACCCAAGACCTTCATGACAAGTTCTTGGAATGTGTAAACCGCCTTGGTGGTGCTGATAGTAAGTTAGAAACATTACTTCAAGTTTAGAGTTAGAGGAATTAATCACTTAGTTCTCAGTCACTTGATCTAGTCACTTTGCTGTAGCATTAAGCTATGTTTAGATGTGCATACTAATCTTGGATGGTCATGTATTAACCATAACATATATAGATGTTATGATGGTTACTTGAGATCAAAAGTAATAGTATGCGCTCTCATATAACAATCATGAGTGGATAGAAAACTTTATCATTTGAAGCAAATATCTGCACTATTTTGAAGAAAAACAAATATTACGGATAAAAGGGCTACTGTTTCTTTGGTGGGTCACTAAAAAGTGTAACTGGTGGAAAACTATGCAGAGGCAACACCCAAAGCGATAGTGAAGCTGATGGATTCTGAAGGACTCACAATATTTCATGTTAAAAGCCACTTACAGGTTAACGTTACTTCTCTCTTTTAATCTTTTTGATTTAAAGAAGATTTTATTCAATAGTTCTTGGGTTATATTTCAGAAGTATAGGATTGCGAAATACATCCCTGACTCTCAAGAAGGTACACTGATAAATACCATCTGATCTTAACTGGTGATACATTGATAAATTGGAACTAATGCAAGTCGAAAGAGTTTTTTTTTTTGTTGTTGCAGGCAAGTTTGAGAAGAGATCTTGTTACAAAGAGCTGTCGCAGCTTGACACAAAAACGTATGTTTTATTTCTTCTTAGTTATTTGGGTGGAAAACAATATTTTTTATTACTAAATATAATAGCCCTCGATCTGTTTTTCTCTCCATGCATATAAGTCCAAAATTAATGACATCACTCATGACATAATGGCTTACCGTAACATTATTCAGAAACTATAAATAATGAGCTGTTAATGATTTTAATTTACATTTTTGTTTTGTTTGATATGGTGGAGGCAGTGGAGTGCAAATTAAAGAAGCACTCCAGCTTCAACTTGATGTTCAGAGGCATCTTCATGAACAACTAGAGGTAAGTTACGATATTTATATATATTCCTTACTTTGTTAAATAGTAGATTTTAAGATTTCTTTTATCAAGTAAATACAATCAAATATTAAACAATAAGTAATTGTGTTGGTAATTATTCTCCATGTTAGTTCCAGTTTCCCCAGTCTAGTATTTGTGGGGGTTGAATAGGGTTCTCGTCTCTGTTTCCATTATTCCACAAAACTGCATTTAAATATATATATTTTTAAACATTTAAACAAAGCTATCGTTTTATACATAGGTTAAATTACACAAAAACTGATTTTTACGATTTTTTAAAAAGTAGAAGCTTTCTAGTTTTTTTTTAAAAAAGTAAAACTGATTTTTTTTCTATTTTTTTTAAAAAAAGTAGAAGCTTTCATACATTTATTTCGCTAGTGAGCTATATTCATTCATACTTGTCTGCGTAAAAAAACATTATTTTTACCAACACTCATCTTAATTCACGTGCCTTTAATTTATTTGTATAGATTCAACGAAACCTACAGCTGAGGATCGAAGAACAAGGAAAACAATTGAAAACAATGATAGAACAACAGCAAAAAACAAAAGAGAGTCTCCTGAAGTCACCAGTAGTACTCTCCCGTTCCGATCACTCTCCTCCACCTTTCTCGTTACAAGACGGCGAAGTCACGAAGACACTTAGTTCCAATGAAAGATAAGTTGAAAAACGAGAGATTGGTTAAATAGAAAAGGCCTAAAAGCATATGTATTCTACTCTATTCAAAGTGGTAAGAGTCGCGACAAGAGAATGTCCAAAGTGCTACACACACTAACACTTGGAAACAGAATCAGGTACTTTATGTGTGCAAGTGGTGTGTGATGGGGTATGTCTCAGTCATAGACTGATAGATGTCTGAGATTATTCTTAGTTAACTATTTGTTTTTTAAAAAAGAAACTCACTTAAGTTAGTAACGCTACTTTTACCATTGTGCATGAGCAACCCCACGTTTTATGCTATTTAATATATTCTACTTTGAATATTCAATTAAATTATTGTCATCTTTTTCTTCTTCCTAGATTACTCTAGTATTATTACGTAAACACAAGAGGTTTTGTAACTTACCTCTAGGACAATATAGAGACGATGTTGAAAACATGAAGATGATGATTCATGAGCTCATAATAGCAAAATGGGCTTGTTAAGTTTGACGATGTTTCAAGAAGCAGTACAGGCTGGAAGGAAGGTAAAACACCTCAAGGTTGCTGCATAAAATCTTTGCATGATGAGTGTCTCATCCAGTTCATGCCCTATTCCAAATGAATGTGGCAAGATTGTGACGGTACAATGACTTATTTTCATTTTTTTATAGTTCAGAATTTAGATTAGGCTATACATATGATGTTAAAAAAAATTAAGTTACACATAATCGCAAGTATTTATATCAATTATCAAGTTAAACAATCATATAATTCGATTAAAATACAAAAAAAAACATTAAACTAAAGTATAAAATGTTACTCACAAGAAAAACTATCACTTGAAAAGTAGCGCCACGTGGCAAATCGAGGGCCCCGTATACTCACTCTATGACTAGTTGACTATAAGAGCACCTTCAACCTAGGATCCCTAATTGGGGTGCTTAAAATTTTTTTTTTTTTTTTGATTTTTTTTTTTGATTTTTTTTTAAAAAAAAAAAAAAAAAAAAGAAAGAACCAATTGCGGGCCGCCACGTGTCAGTGGGGCCCGCAAATAGTGCAAGCAACTAAGCAAAGGGGGTGCTTAATTAAGAGAAATAAGAAGTGGATTTAGGGGGTGCTAGTGGGGCCCACCCGCTAAGCAACCCACTAAGCACCCCCATTGCACATGCCCTAACGTCCGTAACTGCTTTTGCTGACGTGGACTTTTCGCGCGTTCTTTCGCGTTTCCATCGTTTTGATCTTTCTCTCCTCCGGATTTTCTTGCTGTTTGGTTTCCCGGAAACTGCGAGAGAAAATCAGAAAACTCTTCTTTCTTTTTTTTTCTTTCGAAGGAGATTTTAACACTATCAGTTCCCTACACACTCTCTAACGTCTTTTACCATCCTAGAGATGACAACCAAAGACCAATCGCGATACCTCGCTGCAATTATCTTCACGGGGATGCTCTTTACGTTGGCTGAGACCTATACTGATCCACTCGAAGGTAATTATCCAAATTCTAAATCCAATTCTTAGAACAATGATACTGGAATTTAGAATCTTTTGAATGTTACTCGATCACCATCAAAACCTGTTTCTTCCTCTAGTTTCGGCGCTTCAAGATCTCTACAAGTCCCTGAACAATCCACAACAGCTGAGAGGATGGAGATTGGAGGAGGGAGGAGATCCATGCAGAGAAGTGTGGATGGGAGTTTACTGCTCTGGATCGTCTATAGTTGACCTGTAAATTCCACAACAGATCGTCTCTACATTGTACTGTTTTGAATATAATCTGATTCGTGCTATCGCAGGCAGCTACGAGGGTTAAAGCTTTTGGGAAGTCTTGGAAACCAGCTTCATCGTCTTCACAACTTGAAGAATATGTAACGTCAAAGTTTCTTCCTCTTCTTGATTGTTAGAGACTTTCAATCACTGAATCGTTTTCTTTTTTTCTTCTTGTTTTGTGTTTAGGGATGTTAGCTTTAATAACCTCCAAGGTGACATTCCTTTTGGCTTGCCTCCAAATGCTACCCACATGTAAGCGTTGTTCATTCATCTTTTAAGCTTCCACCACAGAGTGCTGGTATTCATGAGGTTTCTCGATTACAGAAACATGGCTTATAACAATCTGACTCAGAGTCTCCTTTTTTCTTTACCTCTTATGACATCTCTTCTCTCCCTGTGAGTGGCTTGTTCCAAATGGATATCCTTGTCTTTCCTCTGCTGACTTGTTAAGTAATGGCTTGCTCTGTCTTCTAGGAACTTGAGCCATAATTCATTATCTGGACCTCTTGCAAATGTGTTTTCTGGGTTACAGATTAAAGAAATGTGAGTCTTCTGTTCCATTCTGCTAGCCTTTCATCTTGTTATGTAGATGCAAGATACTCAATTCATGTTGACTTTGCCAGGGATCTCTCATTCAACAACCTGACGGGAGATCTACCGAGCTCTTTTGGAACTCTAATGAATCTGAATTCACTGTAAATATCTCCAAATCTTATCTGCAATCTGCTTTGTAACTTAATAATGGTTTTGCTGCTGTGATAACAAAACTGCAGGTACCTCCAGCACAACAGATTTACAGGATCAATCATCTATCTTGCGGATCTACCTTTAACTGACCTGTATTTAAATCTCTTTGTGCTTTGTTTTTGCATTTCACTGAGCATCCTTTATTTGGTGAGCTCAAAAACGCTTCGTTGTTCCACATGTCTTCAGGAATATCGAAAATAACCAGTTCAGTGGTATATTCCCTACTAGTTTTCAGTCCATTCCTCGTCTGTGGTGAGTTACTACTCCCCTCTTCTCAAAATTTGGCTCAGAACACCTAAGAATCAGGATAATCAATGGTATTTTCCTGAGCAGGATTTGGGGAAACAAGTTTCATGTAGAGCCCAACTATAAACCGTGGAAGTTCCCTCTGGACGTGATACCGATGATTCAAAATGCTCGTGGCTATCCAACTACTCAGTCGAGTGCCATCATGGACTTTCCCAGACCTCAGAAGGTCAGAAAGAAGAAGAAGGGCTTAGGAGCAGGGAGTATTGTTTTACTGGTTGGCGGCTTGGCTTTGCTTGGAACTTTCTTTGCAGTTTTTGCAGTTCGAATGAGTCATCATCGACGTTCACAGAACCTTGCTGCTAGTCAAAGAAGCAGCAATAGCACAACGTACTCTCTTCCAGTTAGTATAGACCGAGGTGATCTATGCCTTTCTTCCACCTCACTATCACCATAGCCATTCTGATTCCTAAGGACTGATTTTTTTACCTTCACATTTAACAGAATTTTCTGTTGCACCGCCAGTTCCTCAGCTGAGACATATACCTCCTCCACCTGTTAGAATCGATAAAACAGCAAGACGAAACAGCTTTTCTGCTACATGCCAATATCCAGCATATGCGAAGATTTTCTCAGCTGCAGAGCTTGAACTAGCTACTAACAGTTTCAGTGAGGAAAACCGACTCGAAGAGGGTCATCTTGGTTCCGTTTACAGAGCAAAGTTGTCTGATGGTCAAGTATGACTTCTCTTCTCTCTCTTAAAAAATTCAAAAATGGGAAACTTCCATTGTCACTCACTGGTGTTTTTCTTTAAAACAGTTGGCCGCTGTGAGAAACATCCCAATGTCCTCGCTGTCTTTACACGAAGAGGAAAAATTTACTGAAGTTCTTCAAACAGCCTCCAAATTAAGACACCCAAACATTGTAACACTTCTCGGTTTCTGCATTGATAATGGGAAGCATCTTCTTGTGTATGAGTATGCTGGGCATTTGTCGCTGTACAATGCTATGCATGATGAGGTATACAAGCCACTTTCATGGGGCTTCCGTCTCCACATTGCTATCGGAGTTGCCCGAGGTCTGGAGTAAGTATCCTTATCTTCTCAAACGTAAATAGCAGCTTATTCACAATCCTTGCAGATTTATTTTAACACATCACTCACTACCTGATGAATGAAAATTTTCAGCTATTTGCACTCGTCGTTTAGCCCTCCTATTGCACATAGCGACCTAAAAGCAACAAACATCTTACTAGACGAAGAACTTACACCTCGGATTGCTGACTGTGGGCTTGCTAGTTTAAGGCCACTTACAAGCAACAGCGTCAAGCTTCGGGTAAGTGAAGAACGGTACATGCTATTTTGCTTTGTTCATTGACTGATACCCAATGAGTTGAGATTTGAAGCAGGCTTCAGAGATAGCGATACAAAACACTGGCTACATAGCACCGGAACATGGACAGCCAGGAAGCAGTGGCACAAAGAGCGACACTTATGCACTGGGTGTGCTACTCTTGGAACTGTTAACAGGAAGAAAAGCATTTGACAGGTACACAAGCATTTCACATACTTGCCGGGTGCAATAGACGAGCTAAATAAAATTATTTGCAGCTCACGACCCCAAGGAGAACAGCTACTGGTTAAATGGGCATCAACTAGACTTCATGACAAGCGAAGCTTAGAACAGATGATTGATCAAGGCATAGTCGGCACAGTCTCCTTAAGAGTCGCCTCACACTACGCATTCATCATCTCTCTATGCATTCAGGTAACTGACAACAGCTTCTTTCAGTCAGGATCATTGCAAAGCCAATAACTAAAATCATTCTTCCAACAACCAGGCAGAGGAGTTTAGACCAGAGGTTTCAGAAATAGTGGAAGCAATCACAGGATTGATACAGAAACAGAACAGGGAAGCAGCAAGCAGTGTAGCAGACAAGACAGAGGTGGTGGACCCTTTTAGCAAATCTTTCTACTCAACCCGCACACGTTTCCCCTCCTCACCTACCTTCACTCACCTCTCCAACTGACCATTTTTCTGTATCTCTTCTTCATATACACTTCTCTACTGTCAAAAGAATAGATCTTAGCATATGTGATGATGATAAAAACTTCTCTGCTGTAGAATATGGAAGAGAGACTTGTCTTACACAGAGCCTTCAGTGCTCTTGTTTTCACAAGGGCAGCTTCCTGCAACAGTAAACAGAAGTTTTCAGCTCTATTTTTCTGAAAAACCTAGCAAATCTGACACTTTGGTCTCTAATCAATTCCACATCTCTGCCAATTAAAGAATATGCTACTTGAGAAGAGCCTTAACGCTCTAATAAGCATCAGACAGCGCCAAAATTCTACGTAGGCTTATGGTGTTCAGAAAGATGCAAATCATATATCTTTGGCCTTTTCAAAAACAAAGACTAACACTTTAAGTTTAAGATACAAAGATTCAGTTTTCAGACAAAAGTAGTTACCTTCATTATCTAGTGTTTGAAAGTATGCATCCATGTCTTTAGGCAAAGATGAGAACTCCAACCCGCCGGGATTCTCTTCCGATCCACCAAACATTTTTCAAATCCAAAAAAAAAAAAAAATCAAATTAAGACTACAAACTCGAAAACAGATTCGAATTCAGCCGTATAGAACGCAAAAAGAACAAAAAAAAAATCAAACATATTAAGATTCCGTGTGCTCGTAATTGAGATTCTGCATTACCGCCGAGACGAGAGAAGGTAATGCCGATTGGAAGATTCGAACATTGTCTTTGTGTCTGCATTTGTGTTTTCCAGGAATAGGTTTTGGAGTATGGATCGAATTGGCTCTTCCAGACGGAAGAGAAACGCATCGAAAACACAGGTCTCATCAAATAAACCGCGAGCTAACCGCACCAATTTAATCCGGTTCGTGGCAGATTAATATTTAAGGGTTTGTTGGTTTTTGATTAATCCACTAAATTTTAGATTTTTAGAGTTTAATGTTTAAGAAAATTGTTTTTGTACATAATTAAATATGAAAAATTAGTTTCAACAAACTTAAATATGTCTAACTAAAATTTATAAACATTTATATATCTACAAGTATTCAGTTTTAAATCATTGTTACTAATTTATCAAACCAGTAAGTTTACACTAAAATCAAACTTAGACCATATATAATAATAGTTTTAGTGTCCATCAAACAAACTTCAATGGAACAGTAGTGTATTATTACAAACAAAAAAAAATTAATCAGTTTCCAGATTCCAGTGGTTATTAATTCCAAATCCGTTAATTGATCATTATTAGTTGAACTAATTTTCAAAAATAATATGCTATATGATGGAATTGAAAACTATATACTGCATTTTATAAGAATAAAAATCTAACATTTGAAGAGTTTTGTTGAACAATATGAGAATAAAATAATAATTTAGAAATCAAACAAAAAATATTTATACAAGTTTGTTAGCAGCAATTTTTCTAGAGAGAGAGGGATGGAAGAAGAAGACATGCTCTTGACCGCTTTATCAGAATATTTTTCTTGGGTTTACACAGGAAAAAAACACACAAAGTCGTCTTCTAATATTTTAAGGTATAATAAGAAGCTTTACAAACAATAGGAAAATAAATATCAGAAAATAGAAAATAAAGGAGTTTTCTTCTCTACAGACTCCATTTTCTCCAATATCCTCAAGTCTTGAACCCTCTCCACTTCAATATAGCCGACCTCTCTCTCTCTCTCTTTATGAAAACACCAAAAGTAGCTTTAAATGCTCCGTTACATAATCTCTATCTCTTTCCAAGAATATAGAGAAAGAAAAATAATAGTTATATTAGGAGAAGAGTTATAAGAAGAGATATCACCTAGTGATCGAAGCCACCGTCATCATAAGCTTGCTTCCTCAGGAGAAGACCAACATAACAGATCGATCATCATCTTTCTGCTGTTACTATCACACTCGCTAAAACATCCTCCACAGACTTCAACCATCATCATCATCATCAAATGCAAGGTCATCACCAGAATCATCATCAACAGTTATCATCAGCCTCGACCACGTCTTCCAATGGAAACTTCATGTAATTTAATAGTCTTTTAGACCTAAAGTCATAAAGCTTTTGTACTGATGATCCCCAAGTTAATTAAGAGCTTTGCTTTGTGTGTATATGTTTCAGGAACAAAGATGGATATGATCTTGGAGAGATAGACCCATCACTCTTCCTCTATCTTGATGGACATGGACATCATGATCCTCCATCAACTGCTCCTTTACCACATCATCACACAACCCGTATGCTCTTTATCTCCCCTTTCCTTTTTGGGAATTGGGGTTTGGTTTTTGTTTTAGCAGATTAGGAAGATTCCCTTGTTGAGAGAGAGTCACAGCAAAAACATGTCAAACAGATTTCAATCTTTCTTCTGCCATCAGTACTCTACTTTCAGCTTTGACCAGATCCTCTCTTTCAATCCATATCTCTATATACTTCAAGAACCCTTTTCCTCTCTCCTTTTCCTTCTAATTAGAACTAGTACACTCACATATTATATACATAGCAAGACCATCTCCATATCACATGACTCATCTATGAATCTTATGGCAGATAATTTGGAGATGAGACCTCCAACATCGACGCTCAACATCTTTCCATCTCAACCGATGCACATAGAGCCACCTTCGTCCTCTTCTACACCCAATGTAATAAATATTACTATATTTTTATATGGTTGCCAATTTTAGTTGGTTTTTGTTTCTACTTTAATATAATGTCAGCGCAACTACTAGCTATTTCATATAATATCAAGTCAGACCAATGATTATACGTTACTTATTTTTATAATGAGTACTGATTTTGATTCTTTTGTTTCTTGTTTGTTTAATATGTGTTTGGTAAGACCGATAATACAAGATTGGTTGCACCTAGTAGTTCAACTCGACCATATCCTGAGCCGTCCATGGACTTGACCAATCATTCTCAGTTTCAACTTCCTCAGTCTTCTAAATCAATCAAGGTCTCTATATTTTTATTTAAATAAAGTTATATAGCTGCCTTGTTGATATATAAATGGAATTTAATCTTAGACTTGTTCAAGTCGTTTTATAAGTTAATGAGTAATTTTGAAATGTTATGGCAGAAAGAAGGGAACCGCAAGGGTCCTGCCTCATCGGACCATGACATACCGAAATCATCAGACCCTAAGGTGAGTGTTAAAATAAAAATAAAATTACATTTTAATTTGTGTTTGATAGTTTCTCCTCGTTGTGCTTATTAATTTAAACTTTGAATAGACATTGAGAAGACTAGCACAGAACAGAGAAGCAGCAAGGAAAAGCAGATTACGAAAAAAAGTCAGCATATATACAGTTCATGAGCATACGTTTAGCAAATAAAAATTTTCTGATATTTATAATGACGTTATGTACGTTGGTAAACTACGACAGGCTTATGTTCAGCAACTTGAGTCATGTAGGATCAAGCTGACTCAACTAGAACAAGAGATTCAACGGGCTAGATCCCAAGTAAACAATTTTACGTGTCTTAAAATAATATATGTATAATTATTTATTTCACCAAAATTGTCTAAAATTTACTATTTTTGTTTTCTGATGGTTGATTAGGGAGTATTCTTCGGAGGGTCTCTTATAGGAGGAGATCAACGGCAAGGTGGACTTTCCATTGGTCCCGGCAACACCAGCTCTGGTACATAACAGTTTCATGCATATATGACTGAATTAAACACCATAGATTTAGAAAACCAAAAAAGTGAGAATAATAGAGTAAATGCAACGTGAAGCAGAAGCAGCGGTGTTCGATATGGAATACACGAGGTGGCTGGAGGAGCAGCATAGGCTGTTAGCCGAACTAAGGGTGGCGACACAAGAGCACTTAGCCGAGAACGAGCTTAGGATGTTTGTAGACCCTTGTTTATCTCACTATGACCATTTGATTAACCTCAAGGCCATGGTCGCTAAGACCGATGTGTTTCACCTCATCTCTGGTGCTTGGAAAACTCCAGCCGAACGTTGCTTCTTGTGGCTGGGAGGTTTCCGCCCATCTGAGATCATTAAGGTAAATCTCGTCTTTATTTACACTCTTCCAACTTCATATATGTGTTTTTATTATACATTTTATTATTTCCTTCTATGCGGCTGGGACGTTTTGGCAATGTCTTAATCTTATATCCTTTTTAATGAAAACAAAAAGCAAAGAAGAGATTTTGGGTGTAGCTGTGCATGTCCACTAAACATTTAATGCACTCAACGTTCTTTATGCATGCATCCATTATGACCGTACGTTCTCATTATTCTCTCCTAATGTGTATTAATTAATTTAAAAACGTTGCAGGTGATTGTGAACCAAATAGAACCGTTGACAGAGCAACAAATAGTTGGGATATGTGGGCTGCAACAGTCCACACACGAGGCCGAAGAGGCTCTCTCGCAAGGCCTCGAGGCATTGAATCGGTCGCTTTCAGATAGTATTGTATCAGACTCTCTCTCGCCTGCCTCTACACAACTTCCCCCTCATCTATCCAATTTCATGTCACACATGTCCTTAGCTCTCAACAAACTCTCTGCTCTAGAGGGCTTCGTTCTTCAGGTACCCTCAATCCATTTTTTTTATTTAAAAGAAAACTAAATAACTATATATATCAGATATACAAGTGGCCCCGAGGGGCGAGGGTTGTGGTCCTAATCAGACTAGGATTAGATATTTGGATTCTTGAACTACTCCTTATTAAACACTACTATCATATATTCATATATAATTTGGTTGTTATGACACGCTAACTATAGTGTTTGTATGTTTGTATATATATGCGTACCGTCGTCGGTCTTTATCGGTTAGAGGGAACAATTGTAATTATAGTGGTTGATTTTTGTTTGGAAGAATATTATGAGAGATTATTCAAACTAACTTGCAAACTTATTTATATATATATATATATATATATATATATATATATATATATATATATATATATATATATATATATATATATATATATATATATATATATATATATATAAATGTAAGTGTATGTATGCGAAATGGAAAATATTTAGCATCGACATTATGTAAGTACTAAGTACGTATCTAAGATACACTTCTCTCTGTCTTATTATTATATCAACTTGGTCGGGGTGCTTTAATTAGAAGATTACATTAATATTAATTTTCTTAATAGTTTAGAACAGACAGGATTATGAAATCAAATTATAGATATGCTTGTGTATCACAGCGCATATACATATTTAATGTTCTACATGCAAATAGACATTTATGCTAATATTATATTCTTTCGTTCCAAAAAAATCACATTTTAGAATATTTACATATATTAAAAAGTATATTAAATTTTGATTGTCAATGCATTACTTTTATAATTAACTATTTCTCACAATTTAAACAATAAAATTTCTAACAAACACAATTAACTTTTTTAAAATAGATAATTTAATATTAAATAAGGCATTAATATATAAAGATATATTTTAAATATATTTTTTTCTAAAACATAGAGATTTTTAAAATGGAGAAAGTATAACCTCCATGCATATACAAATTAGCATCTTTCATTATTTAAAACATGGATCTTAGCTTCACACTTAAAACCTTTCATCTCCAAAAAGTCATCTTAGAAATAATATTTGAAAACAAGCCAAAGATCCAACTCCAAAAGAGGTGGTAAATACTGGGTAGTTTAGGATAACTGATACAAACTTCTAAAAACGCACATAACAATTGCCACCATGAATTATTTGTATTTTTAATGTTTTAGCACTAGGAAGCAAGAATGTATGCATTTTGTATTTTTACATATAGTCCAAAAGCAAATACATATATCACATCAAATGAAAACATGGATTGCTTTGGAGCCCATATCGTTCAATGATGTCATGAACGTAACTGCCACGAGTATCCCATGCTCCTAAAACACTCGTTTGAGAAAGTTTCCTTTACATTACTGGTATGCATTTCTAATTATATCATATGTTAATTATCTAATTAGTAATAATAAAAAGAATTAAGATGCATGGCGTAGGACCGAGAGATGGAATTCACGGTTCCACCTTTTTGACAATTTGGTGTCGTGTTTTTATCAGTGTAGTACAAACTTTGATTTTTGTTCGATGCATTAGTCGTCATTCAAACCATATAATGTTAGGTCATGGAGACTAATCATTTGATTGATGATTTAATTTCTTCAAAACACATAATCTTAATTAACTACTCCATTAATTTCTTTATTTTCCAGGTTATTAGTCTTTTAACAGTCCGAGTTAATTATGAGATTATTAGTCATGGTCCATATTCATTTCATTGCCTTTAATTAGTCTGAGTCAATAACATGAACGCAGTTTTGTCCATATTATTTTGTCTTGCTTTTACTATTGCTTCATTTTCACTTCCTTTGAATTTTTTTGAACTTATATATTAAAAACTCACAGGCGGATAATCTGAGGCACCAAACGATCCATAGGTTGAACCAATTGTTGACGACCCGTCAAGAAGCACTTTGTATTCTAGCCATTGCGGAGTACTTCCACCGTCTTCAGGCTCTAAGTTCTCTCTGGCTAGCCCGTCCACGCCAAGACGGATGATACCAAACATTATATAATGATGGAGAAAAAAAACAAGAGAATAGGTTGATTAGTTAGCCAGCTTGACCACTATTACATAATATATTGTCTCTTGATCTGCATTACTTACTACATCAGCCCATATAAAAATACTTTTATGATACAGATGATGATAGAAAATTATCTCATACCTTTAATTCTTTTTTAGGCATGTGAAAAATCTTAGATTCCAAACACAAGAGCATATATAGTGATTCGTTTTTTTCTAAACATATGGAAGAGAACTGAAAGAAAACAGAAGAGAAGGATGGCAACAATTTTTCAGTTGCATGCGAGAATGAGAGAGACAGGGAGAGAGAATAGTTAGGTCAAAATAAAGCATTGGCAAGTTAGGAAGGTGACAAATGGTGAGTCGTGTAGGAGATCGTCAGGGACTTGGGATCAGTACCGTTTTGCTTTGGGTTTAACGCCTCTCTCTCATTCATCTTTATTGCTGTCACTTGTTTAAAAAAAATAACTTTATAGGATGGTCAACCAAAAAAAGTAAATTTATTTTACACCACAAAACAACGAAGATTGATTCTATTTACACCAACGTATATTATAAACGTTTAAACATGTCAAGACTAAAGAGCGTCGCGCATCGTCCTGGTGTGGGCCACTGAGACGGAAGGTGAGTACTTGTGTCCCTGACCGTTTCGTTCAGTCCTTACAATGAGTTATTATTACCGCGTGTCGCTTTTTCATTTTTTTTTGGGTTGTAACTAGGCTCACTAAAGTTTGGTTAATAGGCCCAATAAATTTGGGGTTAAAGGCCAACAAAATTGGTTTAAAGGCCCACCCAACAACACATTGAAGGATAATTTTTTTTTTCTTTTAGAGTATTATAAGAAGGATAAGCACTTATACGACCAAAAATACAATAAATTTGCACATCAAATATTTTGATAAGAAGCCAAAAGTATGAATACCTGAATAACAGTGTCGAATACAATGCTTGAAACCCAAAATGGCATAGTAATTGACCAGTAAATAATAAATCAGAGTAGACATAAACAACAACAAAAACAAAACAAACAAGTTCCCGAACAGAGAAGACCTCGAGCAATACACTATTTAAAGCATCATATCTGCTTTAGAAGGCAACTTCCTAAAGAAATTACTTGGAGCAGACGGCATCTTGCTCCTAAACTTAGGATGCCTCATCCAGTACATCCCACCCCCAAGAGCTGCGATCTTAAAAGGCGTCACATACAAGATCATCGCAGCAACAAGACACATAATCACAAACAAGCAAGTCGCACGTGGATCTCTCCAACTCAACAACGCTTGAAACCTCTCCCCTTGCGTTGCAATGTCTCCAACAACCATCTGAATCCTACCCGCAACGCTTCTTAACCTATCATACCTCATCTTCACAACATCTTGTCCCTTTGATGTCGGGAAAGTGTCAAACTCCTCATCTAGCTCATCTGCACTTGCCGCTTCAGCCCAAGAGACCTTTGTGTCCATGTGAGGAGGGTGACGTGGCCTGAACCTGAAACTCCAGAGACCTATCAAGAACATGTAGAGGAAGGCTGTTGGAAGTATCAGCTCTGGATAACAAATCAGTATAAAGAAGAGAATATGGAACAGTATAGTTGTCAGAGGATTCTTCCAGTGGCAGACGTCTCCAAGCCATTTGCTCATAGCAATTAAGCTTGAGAACACAGAGACTATCCTGAAGAAGTTAGCTTTGCTTCTCCTCATGCTCCACATGTGTGAATCAACATCAAGCATGTACTCTACTATCTCTTTCCTCAGAGGAGGCTCTGCTCTGGCTAACCGCGCAGCGACAATGCTCATTGCTTGGTATCTAAGACTGTCTAGTTGGTTCACAGTGAATGGGTGAAGATAATGCATCTTTGGAAGGAGAGGATGGCCATAAAGATAGATCATGTGAGCCAAAGAAAGACAAGTGAATCTCACGGCTAGTTGAACCTCTCCCATCTTCTTTAACCCTTTTGTTTGCAGCACAAGTAAAGGGTAAGAGTGAGTGTAGATTCTATCAGCCTCTAGGGTTGATAATCTGATCCTTACTTTCCCAATCCTTGCATCAACTTTAGCTCCACTGTTTGACTTCTCACTCCCACCAAGATGACAGTTATCAAACACTCCAAGTGTAATAACAGTACAAGGATCATACACTTCCCACATGTACTGCTCATTCCACTTAGGGCTAAAGCTCTCAATGATGGTTCTTGTTCTGACCCACTTTTGTCCGTACTTGGCTACACAGTAAGGATCTGTTGTCGCTTTACCATCTTTAGTCTTCATTGGTGAAAGCCCTTGAGCACTCAAGATACCTACTTCAAGGATCCCTATAGGTTTCTTCCATAGTTGCCTTGCCGTGGGTCTCACGTCACTGATGTAAAGAGTTGATTCGTCCATTACATGGTACCCTCCTTCAAGGCAAACTCGTAGGTGAATGCGGCTAGAGAACTTTAGCTCGTGTCTCTTGTCTCCTTCCAATGCCCCAAACCCAAATTTCTCAAGATTGTACCATTTGGAGTGAACAGCTCTGTGATCTAATCTTTTCTCAAATGCAGTCAATGGTGATATCAGCCTCCCCATGACTTCATCTTTAGCTGATGAAACCTTGTTTTCAACCGTCAAGAAGAACTGTTCTTCAAACGGCTCAGCAGCTACAAACACAAGATCTTCATTCCACATAGGGTTCGTTGTCTTGTTAGGACATAACTTTGTCTTCAGAATCTGATTCCCAACTTGAACCTTAACAAAAGCTTGAGGCGGTTGGCTCCTATCACTAGGCTCAACATCTTGAGCCTCAATCACATTAACCCTGAGATACCACAGTTTTGGAGATACATAGACCTTAGACCTAACGCTTTGCACACCTTCTCCTTGAACAGAGGAAGCATCTGAATGCCAAGCATCAGGGAAGGCTTCATCAGCTTGCGTCCCAAGCCAAACAGCTACCATAACCTCTCCTCTCTTCTTAGCTTCTCCACGGCGAGCTTCTAGTCTATACCATTGTGGTGCAAGTGGACTATCAGGAGGAACTCTTGTAGGTATCTCATGCATATCAAACACAACTTTGCCTATATAATCATCTCTTGTAACCATCTCTTTATCTCGCACAAACACTTCAACAGTAGAGGACTGGATCTTGTCTTTCGAGAAGGCGAAAACTTGGTTCCACTCAGGGTTTGTTCTTTTCTCGAAGTGCTTAGTCTTTCCTTTGTAGTTTCCTATTTTGACTTCCACGTAAGGGTCGCAGTTGCTTGTGACAGGGTTTGGAGGAAGGTCTTTGGCTTTGACCACACGGACGTAGAGGTAAAACATTTGTTCGACGAGGTCGTATGTGCTTGCTACTCGTTCGCTGCTGATCCATCCACTTCCTCCACGTTGTCCTCCGTGTGGCCATTTCTCTCCGAGGTCTGGTTTCATGTCTTTGAGCTTGTAATCTTCTTGGCTCTTTGCTCCATCTTTTGCCATGGTTTTAGGTTACCTTGAACCAAATGATTCTATTTATGCTTCAAACGTGCGTTAGTTCAATACCTAATATACAGAAAAGAAGCAGAGATTAACACAATATGATAATTACAAAGTTGCAGAAAAATGATTAGGGAAAACTAGTTACTTGGAAATAAATAACTAGTTACTTGGATCTTAAGAAACTAATGTATCTTCTTAGAAGTGATTTAAAAACCCGAAGTAATTAGTATTAAGTAATTATATTTTAATCTCAAACAACAAAATTGATAAGATTCTGGTCGCAACCTCTGTCTCTTTGTTCTGTTTCCATGAATACTTACAAATGTTTGCAGGGAAAATACAGAATATATATTTAATCATGTAAATTGAAGAACTAGTCCAAAAACATAGTTTAAAATCTGAAAATATCTTTTAATTTTTTAAAACAAGTTATCAAACAAAATCAGTGAAAAGATAATCTATAGTGTAAGAATGAACAAAGAAACAGAGCTAGTGTTAAACAAACAACAGTATTTCAAGAACAAGAAATTACATAAAAATTATGTAAAGAAGATTAGTATACTAAGTAGAACCTTAACAAAGATGTTGAAGAAGTTGCCAGAAAACTCTCTGTTTGGCTGTACTATAAGAGTGTTGCATAATCAAAATTTGGTTTCATATAAAGGAATAACAAAGCAAAAACGAGAGGGAGTAAAGAAGAGAACAAAGAGAAACAGTTTTATTACACAGAGAAAAAACGAATCAAATGAAAAAAGCAAATTTGATTAAAAAAGGTTATAATCTCTGTTTTTGAGCTTCTTCTTTAGAAGGGAAGCTGATTCTTTCATCTTTTCGTTTTATAAAAGAGGGAAGCTGATTCTTGGTTAGACTTTAACCTTTTTGTACATTCAGAAAACTTTGCAGCGCTAAGAAAGGAACATGAATAAATCACAAAAGGAAGAGAAAGGTGGTTGTGGAATAAGTTCTTATATTGGTTCTTTATCAAAAAGTAATATACAGCTAGTACGTACAAACTCAGGCCTTGTTTTCAATCTTGTGGGCTCCCATGTATAACTCTATTTTGGGCTTCACTTCTGAAGGCCCACTAACTTTCTCAACTAAAACTCTAAAACTGAACCACATGAGAGCACCCTCAACTATGGGTGCTTAGAGCATGTTTATTGGGGGATCTTAGTGGGTCTCTTAAGGCGTGGGACCCACTAAATCCCCCAAAAACCATCCCTTAAATCCCTTAATTAAGAGACCCTCTCTCCTTGGTCCTTGCACTATTCGCGGGCCCCACTGACACGTGGCGGCCCGCGATTGGTGCTTTTAATTTATTTTTCAAAAAAAAAAGAAAAAAAAAAAGAAAAAAAAACAAGGACCCCATTAGGGGTCCTTGCAATAAACTTGCTCTTAGACCATCTTTATAGCTGAAACCCAAAAGTGGGTTTCTTATTTTTCATTTTTTTCGGATTTTAAAAAAAAAAAAAAAAAAAAAAAAAGCTAACCAATTGCGGGCCGCCACATATTAGTGGGGCCCGCAAAACAGTGTAAAAACTCTCCCACCATCGATCCTTATTTTGTGCTTTTGGTAACCGGTTTTTACCAAAAAGTGGACTCCACTGTCAAATCCACCACTAAAAACCTGTTTAGAAACTTGGCTTAATGATGCCCTTAAGGGGTGTTTAAAGGGTGGAGCCCACTAGTACCCCTAAAATCTAATTCTTAGGGTACCATTAATCCAAGGTGCTTAAGGAGTGTTTAAGGGGTGGGGTCCACAAGCATCCCTTAAAATCAACTCCTAATTTGTTTAAATAAGCACCCATTTTGTTTGGGTGCTTGCACTATTTGCAGGTCCCACTGACACGTGGCGGCTCGCAATTAGTTTATCTTTTTTTTAAAAAAAAAAAATAGAAAAGAAAAAAATTAAGCACCCCAAATGAGGTGTTATGGTTAATGATGCTCTTAAATTGCTTAAATAAACACCCTTTTTGCTTGGGTGTTTGCACTATTCGCAGACCCCACTAACACGTGGCGGTCCGTGATTAGTTTTTTTTTTTTTTTTTTTTTTTTAAAGGTTGAGGGTGCTCTGAGTTTCACTCGCACGTACCCATACCGTAAGCGTTCATGGGAACAGAAAGATAAACAAACAGAAATTATTGAAAATATGGGCCCAAATAAGAGAGACTTCCGGCCCAATTCGAAAACCTGCAGACATAAGGACAAAATCATGTTAGATATCATAAGTTATGAGTATTTAGGAAATTATACATCCAAAATACTATAGGAATTAGGAGCTTATGTATGGTTATTTAAAGAGGTTCCTAAACAGCTCAATACAGACGTTTTTTGACCAGGATTTTGAGATCTAGTTGTTCAAAGTTTATAGCACAAATACAAGATCAAATTCTTACAAGTGGTATCAGAGCTTTCCAGGTTTAGATTAACTAGGGTGCTTTAAACAGAATGTCAACTCCAAGAATTGATGTTGATAGATTCGATGGGACAGGAGATTTCTCATTATGGAAAGTTCGGATGATGGCTCACTTTGGTGTCCTAGGCCTAAAGGATATCTTAACAGATGATAAGCTACTAATGGAGTCATCCGTCACCAAAGAGGGCGACGACAAGGATGTAAAGGATCCCGATAATAAGACCATTCCAACTATTGATCCAGTTAAACTCGGAAAATCAGAAAAAGCAAAAGATCTCATAGTTGTGAACGTAGGAAATCAAGTCTTAAGGAAAATCAGTCACTGCGATACAGCCGCAGCTATGTGGACAGCTCTCAACACACTTTATACCGAGACGTCACTACCAAATCGGATTTATTTGCAGCACAAGTTTTATACATTTAAGATGAATGATTCTAAGGGCATAGATGCAAACGTGGATGATTTTTTAAAACTCGTGGCAGATTTAAACAATCTTAACGTGGAAGTAGCAGAAGAAGTTCAAGCTATATTGTTATTAAACTCTATGCCACCACGATATGATCAACTCAAGGAAACTCTCAAATATGGACGAGATACTCTCAAGATCAACGAAGTAACCGGAGCTGCACGGTCTAAAGAACGAGAGTTATTGGAAAGCGGTAAAATTTCTAGGTCTCAAGATGAGGGATTGTATGTTGAAGACAGAGGAAGGACACAAAATTGCTTTAACCCAGGAGGAAACAGGCATTGGAAAGGAAGGTCTAAAAGCAGGTATGGGAGATCCAAGTCAAGACCGAAGTACGACAAGAACAATAAAGGTTGTTTCGTGTGTGGAAAAGAAGGACATTGGAAACGGGAATGTCCAGATAGGAAGCCCTACAAAAACGCAAATATAGCTGCTGAGCCAAAGGAACCATTAGTACTGACAGTCAGTACAAATGATACAACTAACGAATGGGTAATGGACTCTGGGTGCTCTTTCCATATCACACCAAACAAAGATGTGTTATTTGACTTAGAAGAAATCGAAGGAGGCAGAGTTCTGATGGCAAACAACACACATTGTGACGTAAAAGGTATTGGCAAAATAAGGATCATACGGCCAGACGGATCAGAGGTGGTTCTCACAGGCGTGAGATACATGCCAAACATGAGCAGAAACTTAATATCTTATGGAATGCTAGAACGATCAGGATGTCAATATGAAGGAAAAGATTTCATGATAAGGTTCTACAAGAATGGGAAAGAGATTCTATCAGGAAAGTTCAACGAAGGCCTATACTATTTACAAGGATCAGTATCAAAGGGAGAGGTTAACATATCAAAGGCGGCAGTTGACAAGACGTCTATATGGCACTCTCGATTATGCCATATGGGCTTGAAAAATCTGAATGTGCTAGTGGGAAAGGGGTACATTCCAAAGAATGAGGTTGATAAACTAGAATTCTGTGAGACCTGTGCATTAGGAAAATCTCACAAACAAAGCTTCCCAGCTGCTAAACATACTACTAAAGAAATCCTTGAGTATGTCCACTCAGATCTATGGGGTTCTCCATCCACGCCAGAAAGTCTAGCTGGAAGTAAGTACTTTATCAGCTTCATTGACGACTACTCACGAAAGGTATGGATCTATTTTTTAAAGACAAAAGACGAAGCCTTCAGCAAATTCAAAGAGTGGAAAGAAGCTGTTGAAAACCAAACAAGAAAGAAAATAAAGTGTTTAAGAACGGACAATGGTCTTGAGTTTTGCAATCAACAGTTTGATCAACTTTGCAGAAACTCAGGGATAAAAAGACACAAGACTTGTCCGTATACTCCACAACAAAATGGGGTTTCAGAAAGAATGAATCGCACAATCATGGACAAAGTCCGGTGTATGCTCGTGGAAACTGGATTGGGACAAGAGTTCTGGGCTGAAGCTGCTTCAACGGCTACATATATAATCAACCGATCACCAAACTCGTCTATTGATTATGAACTACCTGAAGAGCGCTGGACTAGTACGAAGTGTGATTTAAGCAATATCAAGAGATTCGGTAGTTCTGCCTATGTTCATAAAGTACAAGGGAAGACAAGTCCCAGGGCCATAAAAGGAGTGTTTATGGGATATCCGTTTGGAACGAAGGGTTATCGCGTGTGGATGCCTGACACCGGCAAATGTGAAACAAGTAGAAACGTGGTATTCAATGAAGATGAGATTTATAAGCACACACAAGTCACCAAAGATGAAATAGTTGAAAGAAACGGAAGTGAAAAGGGTTCAAAGCGAGTCACGTTTAAAGAAAATTTGATAGAAGGACCTACTCCACAAAAGAATGAAGATACCGAGATATCATCTCCAGGTGGAGTAACTGAAGTCGACAAATTAATCAGTGATTCAGAAGAAGACATATCAGGCGAGGAAGAAGAAATTGGATCAGAAACCAATATGGAAAACTACATGTTGGCAAGAGACAGAGTCAGAAGGCAAATTAGACCACCATCCAGATTCGAAGATTCAGATTTCGTGGCTTATGCACTGGCAGCAGCAGATGAACTAGAAATTGAGGAACCTAAGACTTATGCTGAAGCCGTCATGAGCAAAAAGAAGAAACTATGGATGAATGGAGCAAATGACGAAATGGATTCACTTAAAAGAAATAACACTTGGAGTCTGATTGAAAAGCCAGAGGGTGCGAAAGTCATAGGGTGCAAGTGGATCTTTAAGTTAAAACCCGGGATACCAGGAGTTGAAGAACCAAGGTATAAAGTAAGACTAGTAGCACAAGGTTTTTCTCAGAAGGAAGGAATCGATTACAATGAAGTATTCTCTCCAGTGGTGAAACATGTGTCAATTCGCATCATGTTATCTCTCGTGGTTAACAATGACTATGAGCTTGAGCAAATGGATGTCAAAACTGCGTTTTTACATGGAGAATTGGAAGAAAGAATCCTTATGAAACAACCTGAAGGTTTCATTAAGAAAGGGGATGAAAACAAAGTGTGTTTACTAAAGAAATCTCTATATGGTCTAAAGCAATCTCCAAGGCAATGGAATTATAAGTTTGATTGTTTTATGAAGTCTCAACAATTCATAAGAAGCAGAGAAGATCCTTGTGTTTACATGAAGAATGTTAACACTAAACAAGCTATCTTTCTACTCTTATATGTGGATGATATGCTCATAGCATCAGGTGATCATCAAGAGATAAGAAGCATTAAAGAAAGCCTAAGTAAGGAATTTGAAATGAAAGACTTAGGAAAGGCCTCTCGAATATTAGGGATGGATATTATAAGGGACAGAACAAAAGGAACCCTAATATTATCGCAGGAGAGTTACTTAAGAAAGGTAGTGGAAGCTTTTGGAATGTCTGACACTAAAGCTGTGGCAACACCTACTTCATCTCAATTCAAGCTACGAAGTCTTACATCGGATCAAAAGAATGAAGAAGAAAGGCACATGGAGGCGATCCCCTATGCTAGTGCAGTAGGAAGTATTATGTACGCTATGGTGGGTTCTCGACCTGATCTAAGTTTTGCAGTAGGACTTATAAGCAGATTCATGTCAGAACCTGGTAGAGAACATTGGTTAGCTGCTAAGTGGGTTTTAAGGTACCTAAAGGGAGCTACAGGAAGATGTCTCACATTCACTAAGGCGTCAAAATTTAGCATTGAAGGATTTTGTGACTCTGATTACGCTACTGATCTTGACAGAAGAAGGTCAGTCACTGGATATGTGTTTCAAGTATGGGGAAATACAGTGAGTTGGAAATCAGGATTGCAAGATGTGGTGGCTCTTTCGACAACCGAAGCAGAGTACATGGCTCTTACTGCGGCTGCGAAAGAAGCTTTATGGCTAAGACGCATATGTGGGGAATTGGGGTTCGTTCAAGAAAGTGTCAAGATAAATTGCGATTCACAAAGTGCAATAGCTCTAGCAAAAAATCATGTACATCACGAGCGAACTAAACACATAGACACCAAATACCATTTCATCAGAGATGCACTAGAAGAAGGCGGGGTTACTCTATCTAAAGTCCATACTAGCAAAAATCCAGCAGATTTCCTAACTAAAGCCTTACCTGGGCAAAAGTTTGATCTCTGTTGTGAACTCCTCAAAATCGTGTAGAAGAGATGATGCGGCAGGTAATTAGGTTATCGACTCGTCTCGCAAAAGGAAGTAAAGAGGATTAGAGCTTTAAACTTTACTTCTTGTCGATAATCACTCAAGCTCAAGGGAGTAAAAAGAAAATTACCTGCTAAGAAATTGCGAGACTGGTGAGGATTTGCTGAAAAAAGAAAATTACAAACAGCTTTAGGATAAGAAAACGTAAGGGAACGTCTTAAACAGTACTAAAGGAACTGAAGGGAGACGAGTACCTTGAGGCAAAACCGGCACACCGGGAAGGCAACACATAGAGAGGACTATACACAAAGAGGTCGGCTCGTAAACCGAATTACAGTCACATCCTGAAACAAGAAGTACGGTTTTGAAAACCGGAACCGTGACCGAAAAAAAATTGTTAAAACCATTGCTCTTATCAAGCTTCAATTTTTACTCCAAACTCGAAGTGTGAGAAAAAAAAGGATACTTACCGGGCTTGATTTGTTGAAGACATGCATGTCATTGAATCGGGAAGAACCGGGTTCCACTCGTCACCTAGGAAGGAGAAGTCGCGATATCTTTCCAAAGAAAAGCGAGGTGGAGGAGCACCCGAGGCAAAGGAGCTGACAAACGGAGCTGGTTAAAGGGAGTCGGGAGCCGAGGAGGTGGAGCTTAGCCGGAGAACGAAAGGCCGAGACCGGAATCGTTTCTTTGAACGGAAAAGGTCGAAGAAACAAGAAGCTGAGGCAGGATGGCGAATAGAGGAAGAGTCGGAGTCACCGGTTAAAGATCATTGACGATTAAACAGCTCGATCAAGGATCTTGAGGAAAATCGCCAGAGGAATCGCCACCAGAGGTGAGAGAAGTCTGATTCATTTTTTGCTCTCTGTCGGCGAAACCTAGGGGAAGAAGGAGTAGAAGCTTATCTGGGCCCAAGGTGGAGATTATTGAAAATATGGGCCCAAATAAGAGAGACTTCCGGCCCAATTCAAAAACCTGCAGACATAAGGACAAAATCATGTTAGATATCATAAGTTATGAGTATTTAGGAAATTATACATCCAAAATACTATAGGAATTAGGAGCTTATGTATGGTTATTTAAAGAGGTTCCTAAACAGCTCAATACACACGTTTTTGACCAGGATTTTGAGATCTAGTTGTTCAAAGTTTATAGCACAAATACAAGATCAAATTCTTACAGAAATGCTTTATTTGTTAGTTTTAGACGTGATCATTTTTTAAAATCAGCACGGCAATTTGTTTACAACGTGGTATGGTCAGCAAAAATAACTAATAAAGTATTACACGTCGCCATGCATTACTCTACCATCCTCACATTCATATCTATATAAATCATCATAGTTTCCATCAGAACGGAAACACTAAACACACAACACATCATGGATAAGACAACGAAACTGCTCTTGGTCTTGTTCGCTGTCCTCTTCACAACATCTTTGTCTAAAGATCTCTGTCACAAAGATGACAAAAACACCCTTCTCAAAATCAAGAAGTCCCTTAACGACCCTTACACCATCATCTCCTGGGACCCCAAAGAAGACTGCTGCACCTGGGTCTCCATTGAATGCGGCGACGCAACTGTCGACCACCGCGTCATCTCTCTAGACATATCAAACGACGAAGTCTCCGCTCAGATCCCTCCTGAAGTCGGCGACTTACCTTATCTGCAAACCCTCATATTCCGCAAACTCCCTAACCTCACCGGTGAAATCCAACCTACCATCGCCAAGCTCAAGTATCTTCGTTTTCTCTGGCTCAGCTGGACCAACCTGACCGGTCCGGTTCCTGAATTTTTGAGTCAGCTCAAGGATCTAGAGTACATTAACCTTTCCTTCAATGACCTCTCTGGTTCCGTACCTGGTTCTCTCTCTTTGTTACCTAAACTCGGGATTCTTGAACTAAGCAGAAATAAGCTTACAGGTGATGATCATTCACTCTCTTTGTCTATCTTGGCAAGCCCGGTTCTGACCACAGTTAGATAAAACATTCGTCTTGGTTAGGTGCTATAAATTATACATAAGTTGCATGGCTCATATTATTAAAAAAAACTGTTAAGATTAATTTAAAAATGTTTATGGTCTCATATCTTGTCTATTAGTCATTATTAATTAAACTAATACTTTAAACTTCTTGTTAGGTTCAATACCAGAGTCATTTGGATCGTTTAATGGAGTGGTACCTCCTGAGCTTTTTCTATCGCACAACCAGCTATCCAGTTCTATACCAAAATCACTAGGCAACCTCGATTTTAACCGGATCGATTTCTCCCATAACAAGCTTGAAGGTGATGCGTCGATGATGTTTGGAGCTAAAAAGACGACATGGTCCATTAATTTATCGAGAAACAAGCTCCAGTTCGATATTTCCAAAGTTATGGTCGCTACGACAGTTAATAACTTAGACTTGAATCACAATGGGATCACAGGGAGTATCCCGGTTCAGTGGACCGAACTTACTCTTCAGTCTTTCAATGTAAGCTATAACAGACTGTGTGGAAGCATCCCCCAGGGAGGGGACCTTCAGAGATTTGATGCTTATGCATATTTACACAACAGATGCTTGTGTGGTGCACCGCTTCAGAGTTGCAACGTGAAGATTCAAGCAACCGATCTTTATCTAAATTTACCATCAGAATAAATCATGTATAAGGATACCTGTATGTTGTATTCGGAATGATTAATAAAAATGAATAAAATATATGTATAAGTAATAAATATATAAAATTATACATTTGAAACTTTATATTTAATTACACACATACATCTATTACTATAAAAGTTGGAACGGATGGGATATCCAATTTTAATATTTTTTTAGTATTTGTGATTTAATTTGTTTGTAACAGAAATTGAATTTTAATATTTGTTTTGTTTTAGTGACTTACATATATTCTGATTTTTTTTGGATCAATCGAAAGGAATAATGAATAAATAGAATTTAAAGAATAAAATACCCTAGTGTATTGGATAACTCCCCTAGTGTTATGATGGACCGGACTAAAGAAGCTCAATTAATAAAAGAGTGGTTCGCATAAATAGTAGCCTTAATTAGAGCATGTTTATTGGGGGCTCTTAGTGGGTCTCTTAGCGGGTGGGACCCACTAATTCCCCCAAGCAACATCCCTTAAATCTCCTAAATAAGGAACCCATTTGCTAAGTCTCTTACACTGTTCGCGGGCCCCACTGACACGTGGCGGCCCGCGATTGGTGTTTTTTAATTTTTTTTTAAAAAAAAAAAAAAAAAAAAATAACAAAAAAGACAAGGACCCCATTAGGGGTCCTTGCAATAAACATGCTCTTAGGGTTTCGAAGTCATTAGTTTTCTTTGAGGTGACGCCACTTAACCCAACATAGCTGTTCCTTCACCGGCGGAGCCCGGAGGTACGGTGTTTCTTCTATGTTTTCCCTGTTCTACAGGTCTCTTTCTCTAAGTAGTTGTCTCTTCTCACATGAACATATTAGTGTGTTTTCAGATTTGAGTTTAAGATGATGTAATTATATGCACAAAATAATAATCTGATTTTATATGTTTGCAGAGAAAGCAAAAATGTCCAGTTCAAGGCAGAATGATTTGCAAGTGGTGGAAAAGGATTCAAACAAATCTCGGGCAAAGATTGAGCCTCAAAAACCTCTGGGGATCACGCGCAAGGAGGTTGATATTGTTTACATGACAGCGCAGATTGCGGCTAGTTGTGGGATGCATTTTGAGCAAGAGTTGATGAGGAGTGTGTCTATGAACCCTGAGTTTGAGTCTCTGTTTCAGTTTATGAACCCAACTGATAGTAGGCGCGGTTTTTTCGATGAGGTTACTCTCGAGTATACTAGGAGGTTGCCACCGCCTTCCCAGTACATGTGTGGCAGTCCTAGTATTGCGACCGTTCTTGAGATGTTTTTCAATATTGTCCGTCACGTGCTTGACCACAAGAAGGATGATGAGGAGGAGGAGGAGGTAGCAAAGATGGATGTTACGTATTTTAATGACACGGACTGTTTTAAACCAAGCAAATGGCGGCCTCCAATGCCAGGTCTGCCATATCAGCGTTGTTCTGTGAATGATATGAAGTTTGCTGTGGGTGGTTTGGACGCTTACCGTGACTGTGAGTGGTACGACTGGGCTGTGTCAAAACGAACAGAGTATAACGACTATTTGCTGCTAAGAAAAACAGAGTATAACCGACAGTTTCCTGCTGAGGAACCCATTCAAATGAGAGTAGGGTTTGCCGAGTCAGCACTTGCCCCAACTATCAAATATAATTCAGACCACAGTGCAAGTCTGAAGGAGAGAACATGTCCAATGTGGGAGCACGAGAAACCCTAACCATGTGAAACTCTTTTTTTAAACTATATCATGTGTTGACTTAATTATATTTGTTTTGGATTTTCCAAATTCTTTTTCTCTGAAATCTTAAAACCTTTAATCTGGAATCCCAGTAAGTTCTGTTGGAACTATTTTTTGAACATGATGAATAATATATTCATATGTCAAAAATGAGTTTTATTTGAATGAGAAATGGAGGTCCAATGTGTGTGATTTGAGAAATTTGTACAAAGTAACAAATACATACATTGGATATTTGATTGGATTTATGGTTTAATCTTATAAACCAAATATATGTTGATTTTTTATATTGATAAAATATAAAAAAGAAATCCATTTTAAAATATATTATTTGTTTGAATTGGTCAAACAATAATAATTTTACTCTTTAATTTCTTGGTCAAAATGTGGAATAAATTCACATAATAATTGACAAGAATTGATGTCTCCATTAGTGCACAATGGAAGTTTCATTTCTTGGTTGAAAATGAACTTTGTGCCTCTCATTATTTTTCTATATAAAGGCTTGTTAGCATTATAGAAAAATGGACATTCAACAACAAAAGTTTACTCTCTCCCACTTAGAATAGTTTTGCTAGTATTTTTTTTTATTTTGTCTGAGAGTACAACACAAAAATAGGTTCGTTAGCTTCTATTCTGAGTGATGCAGGAATAGTCGAAGTGTGGTTGTATCCTGGGATTCTGATTGCGCAAACACCGTCACACTGCGGGCAATTTAAGAATTAAGGAAAGAGTGTCTCGCCTCCACACGAAATCATTCTTTGTTCATCATATTTTGGTATCAAGTATTGTATATTTTATTTATGTTTTTATCATTCTATAAAAAAATTATTCAGTTTGCCATATCGTAGAAATCATGGTCCTACAATCTTAATTCTTAAATTTTCGTTATTGAACTAACGAAAACTGATAATTTGTTTAGTGTGTTTTTCTTGAAACAGGAATGAAAGGAATTCATTATGATGGAAAATCAATTCATTTCCATCAGATTTTCGATTATTCTGGTTTAATAGTTCTGCAAATTTTAAATTTGATAGTTAAGCTATTTAGATTGTTCTTTGATAATCAGAAACTGATTAGAACTTGATGTGAAATTTTTTAAGTTATTCTAAAGGGGTTTGAGACTTGGTTTGGTTTTGGTTTAGTAATCGTTTGGACATAATCAAAACTTGTTCTTTAGCATTATTTAAAGTAAAAAATTGCTAGAGTTTTGTTGTCTAATCTAGACTTTAGAACTTCGTTTGATATCTTAACATTTGTTAATAAATTGTTAAAGATGTTATTTTTAGGTTGGTCAAATATGTATTAATGCTTTGACTTGTTTGATTTAATTATCAAAAATGTGTGTAACGTTTTTTGTTTTATTGTTACAGATTTTCTCTTGAGTGGTGAAACTTAATTTAATTATTAAGTTCATGTTTGACCATGAGAGAAGAAAAAATGTTTAGAGTTTCAAGTCTGGTGATTTTTTTTTTAAAAGAAGAAATTCAAGTTTTGAGTATGGTGAAATATACCATAGTTATAAACATCATTTTGATTTTTAAGAGATCAAATGGAATATAAATGGAAATGGATTCGTGAGTCGACGCCCCAAATTAAGTTTGGGAGAGGTCTGCCACATATGAATCATTTGCCATAGATAATATAATGTTGTTGATAGTGATCAAAACATTCATATTTCGTCAATGCTTTAACGCAAGCCATATAAAGATTGAATATGAAAAAAAAATGAGAAATCTCATATTATTGTGACTGAAACTGACATGTATATTGTAGTTTCTGAAGTCAATATGGTTAAAAATAACCAAAGTGAGTAGTGGTTTTGATGCCACAAATAATATCATGTAATGATATGTATATTTGCTAAAAAGCAAAATAATGTTTTTGAAAGAAATTCAAAACATACAAGTTGGATTTATAAATCGACTTGAGAGAACTATGAAAATAGTTGTATGTAAAATGTGATTTTCTGAATATGAAATACATTTTTCAAAAAAAAAAAAAAAAAAAAAAATCATTTAAATCTAAAGGAGTTGTAGATCAATTTTTCTAAACTCTTAAGAGATGTTAAATGAAAATATGCATATTTTGAGTTATTTCAAGAAATGTGGGGGAAGCTTTGCTTACCATATAAAGTCATTGGCAAGAGACCACATGAACTTAGTGATAATTATCACAATAAAATTTAAAAAAAAAAAAAAAAAAAAAAAAAAAACTAATGCCATGCATTGAGTTTTGTATATAATGGTTAGTTGTATCTTGAAAGAAGATGACAAAAATCATTAGACAATTGATCTCGACTAATCTCAAGAGATTATGTTCATTATGATGACAACCTAGGATCCTTATATTAAAGGTGTGTCATGAGATCATATTGTTATATCATCAAGAGGAATGAGTTAATGCCTGTGAATTAAGATGAAGTTTGGCGGTAACTCTACCTAAATGACTGGAGATCCCAAGAAATAGGTTCAAGGAGACAACTAAGTCAAACTAAATCTGCCCAAAGCACTGTAAGACTTCGGTCTATACTCAGTTCCTAGGATGATTAAACAGTGCTACATGTAAGGAATAGAGGATAAGCATTTGTTTTTTAATGATTTGTGTCCATTGTTTTGAGATATGAATGGAGTAGTACATGATACTCCTCTAAACAAAACGAATGGCAAATCACCTGGTGAGTGTGAAATGGGGCCGTTTCTAGGAGAATGAAGGAAAGGCTATATTCTCCAAGTTCACTCATGATTAACCAGGACTGTTCACGGCCAAAATGAACACAACAGAGAACCTAGTTCTGTGAGAGAATGAAACTGTGTTATAGTTATTGTCTAGGTTTACATCAAAGCCCGGGTGGTTCAAGACATCATGTTCACCACCTGGCCGAGTAAATCCGATAGCTATTAACAATGACTGGTTCAAGGCTGAAAAATGCTACCAACTCATCATGCAGTGGATTTTTCGTTTGTACTCTCAAAAGTCCTTAGTTGAGTCTTTGTCGAGTCTTGTCTAGGAGGTCAAGTCTATCGAGTCTTCTAGTGTTTAGAGTCATTTCTATTCATGTGGGGGATTGTTGGAACTATTTTTTGAACATGATGAATAATATATTCATATGTCAAAAATGAGTTTTATTTGAATGAGAAATGGAGGTCCAATGTGTGTGATTTGAGAAATTTGTACAAAGTAACAAATACATACATTGGATATTTGATTGGATTTATGGTTTAATCTTATAAACCAAATATATGTTGATTTTTTATATTGATAAAATATAAAAAAGAAATCCATTTTAAAATATATTATTTGTTTGAATTGGTCAAACAATAATAATTTTACTCTTTAATTTCTTGGTCAAAATGTGGAATAAATTCACATAATAATTGACAAGAATTGATGTCTCCATTAGTGCACAATGGAAGTTTCATTTCTTGGTTGAAAATGAACTTTGTGCCTCTCATTATTTTTCTATATAAAGGCTTGTTAGCATTATAGAAAAATGGACATTCAACAACAAAAGTTTACTCTCTCCCACTTAGAATAGTTTTGCTAGTATTTTTTTTTATTTTGTCTGAGAGTACAACACAAAAATAGGTTCGTTAGCTTCTATTCTGAGTGATGCAGGAATAGTCGAAGTGTGGTTGTATCCTGGGATTCTAATTGCGCAAACACCGTCACACTGCGGGCAATTTAAGAATTAAGGAAAGAGTGTCTCGCCTCCACACGAAATCATTCTTTGTTCATCATATTTTGGTATCAAGTATTGTATATTTTATTTATGTTTTTATCATTCTATAAACAAATTATTCAGTTTGCCATATCGTAGAAATCATGGTCCTACAAGTTCTAGGTTCACTAATCTGGAAGCCCAGTAATCCCCATACATTCAAAAATATTCCGGTTTTATTTCATTTAATACTAATATAATTTGAAAAGTGTGACCGCAACATGTGTCAAAATGGTGAATGGGTCTCACACACGTGGTGTAGTCGACAAAGCAGTGGTGGTAAAGTCAAGGTTCGTCCAACTTGCACTATGCTTGTCGGCAACACGACCTTTAGTTGTCTAATTAAATATTCGGTGCTAATACTATAGAAATTACAAGAACGAGGGATATTAACTAGTCTTGTGAATTAAATAATCAATAATAAAAATAGGGTAGAGGGATTTGTTCCTGTGTGGGCCTGAAATAATGGATATTAGTTATAACCGTATCTTATAATAAATTAAATAGAGACGTGAAATCCGAGGAAAATATATATTACTACCATATATGTTGTGGACCTAAATAGTTCTTTAATCTCAGCCTCTTCCTTATAAACCTCATCTTCATGGAGATAAAACTGTTCTTCTTCTTCATCATCATCATCAAAACTCTCTCCTTGTATTTTTTCTTTTCTTTTTTCATCCACTTCTGTTCTTAATCTTTCAAAATTCCTCATCCAGTAAAATGATAGTAGATTTCTCTATGTTGTCCACATTTTTATTTATGTTACAAAAAAATATATAGAAAAAAGTCCTCTTGTAACTTCTTATTATAGGTTTTACAAGATTTCTGTATCTTTTTTATGGGTTCATCCTTTAAGTAGAAAGGAACAGATATTTTGTAGAAAACTATAAGAAGATTGGTTAATCAAAAATTAAAAGAGTTACAAAGAGAGTTTTCAATTGGATAGATGTTGGCATTCCATTTGTTTCATAGGTGGCCCAAGAAGCCCAGCAGATGTGGGAAGATGGAAATGAGGGGAACTGCTGCGGCCCGATTCAGAGAACTTTGGTATAAAGAGTGGTGCCGCTTAGGGTTTTTCACAGATCTGCTGCCATCTGAGATCTGATCTGAGGTAATCTTTATCTGCTGCTTTGCTCTCCATTTTTGTTTTCTGTATAGTTAGAGTTGGTTCTGCATGAAGTAAATGTCTATCTCATTTGCTTTTTTTTTTCTTTGATTTTGATTTGATTGGGGTCATGATACAGATCTGAGATCGGAGGTACTCTCTCTCTCTCTCTAGCTGTTTTGCTCTCCATTTCTTTCTAGTTAGAGTAGCTTCTTCTTGAATAACATGTCATCTGATTGTTCTTCACTCTCTGTTCCGGAACTGTTTCTCCTGTCCTCTAGTTTGTTAGATAAATTTGATATCTCCGATCTTCATTATTCTGTCTTTTTAGTAAGACAGAAGAACCTACTCTAACTATGATACAGATGGCTTTCTATGAGCATGATGAGGATTGCAACAGTCAACTTACTATGATTGATAACAATCCACATGATGCACGATGTGGACGATGTGGACGGAATTTCTGCTCTCTGGTTAGTTTAGCTCGTAATATTTTACTCTTTTCTTTGTTCTAAAATTATAAAAAAAACAGTGGCATCATATTTATGTTTATTATATAATACACTGGTTTTTCTTTTATATGTTGTCATTTTTATAATCCAAAAATGCAGTGCAACAAAAATGCACACTTTCCTGCAACATGCACGGAGATGCTGAATTGGAAGGAAAGAAGAGATCTCGGACATCAACATTTTGCTGCTTACAATTGGTGTATTGATTCCTGGGCACGTCTTGACCAAAAAAGCTTGGCTGCGAGAGAAAAGATGGCATTATTACCCAATAATAATGCCATTGACAATGTGGATGATATAGTTCTGATTCAATCACTCTCTGACGAGGTATAGTATATATCTATAGAGGAAAAAATGTTATTTTCTTGATTTAACATTTGAATTTCGTTTTGGTTGTGTGCATTGTAATCTCTCTCCAGCTGAAGCAGATCATTCATCTCTTGCGCTGGACATGGGTCATCTTGTGGCATTACCCCACTCATTATCTTTTCTACAACAACACTTTCCTTGCATCCCTTGAGCTAGCGTTTGATGATCTGTTAGCTGCCGTTCCTTCTTACCTACCTTTAAATTTCCATTACGTGATGAATGGGCCCAGAACTAGAGCATCAGTTGCTGCAAACAGTATGTATACTCTCCACTCCTCATCCTTGTTATTCCATTCACTCAGCTTATGATATCCAAATCTCCAAATGTTTTTTATAGATCTGCTGGGGGTCCTAGTTGTTATTAGGGGAATGCGGGATCATTCTTTTTTCAAAGAGATGGAGCGGTGGAGGGCACGTCCATTAAGGGTGGGATGATACCTTCTTATCACCTTATGGATATATGTTTTTCTCTAATCATATGTTTCTTGTCTATTCTCTTATGGATATGTATGTTTCTTTGTCCATCAGGGGTGTCCATGAGATTGAGCGCTCTGGAGTCGAGGGGCACGTGCATTAAGGGTGTGATGATGATAACTTCTTCTTATGATATTATATGTTTCTTCTCCAATCTTCTCTTACGGACATGTGTTTCTTGTCTGACTCTTTTACCTCCTTGAAACCTCTTAGACCTAGTTCACTCCTCGCTTAGATCTAGTTCCTTAATCTCAAAACATCTTTTATACTTATATGTTTATCATCTCGTAGCAAACGCCTACAAAAAAAAATCTCGTAACAAACAAATGAGTTTTGTTCGGCCTTTTCTTTTAAAACGTTTTCTATTCACAAGCCTTTCAGATTTTCAGGTTCACATTTTCTCCCCGGTTAACCAAATCATCATATCAGCACAGCTGCCTGTTTTAGGGTAATTCTTCCAGTGCACAACCTTTTCACACTTGTTACCAAGCCAAATTTACCATAACGAATCAATCTTGCCTAATTAAGGACAAACTGTTTTGTAACTACCACAATGATTAATACGAAACATGAAGCGAAATACATTGAATCGATCTGCTAGCAAAACTTGACTATGTCACCACTTGAATATATGAAAACGATTTAAACAAAAAGTCACCCTGAACCGGTTTATAAACTTTTGTAAATTATTATGTGATTGATTGGTATTCATTAGGGGTGGGCACCGATCAAATAGTACATTAATTTTCAATGTTTGTGATTTATTTCAGAAAAATACATATATCTAACAAAATTTCAGTTATTTATGAATATTTATGGATATATCATGCACTTTATTTAACATACGTAAATTTTAAAAAGTAAAAATAATAAAAATTTGTTTTCTCAAACTATATTTAACATAATATAAAATAAAATAAAAATAGTGAAAATACATGTTCCATAAAATTAAAAAATAATCAAATCTATACTATTATCTGAGAAGTAAATTAGCTTATGTATCATGTTCTCCATGATTTTCAGTAATTTTGCTTATTTGTTATCTTAAAAAATATACTTCCTATTATGAAATTTAAAATTTAAGATAGAAAATTTATAATTATATAAAAATTAAGAAAAACATTTGTATAAATATACTTTCTAAAAAAATTCTAATATGTGAGTTTTGTCATTTTTAATTAAATTGATATTTGATTTAATTTTTAAAACATAAATAATAACTTATTATGCTGATTTTCAATTAATAAAAATAAACTAATAAATATTCCTAAGAAAATTATGTTCGCATGTGTGGACAACATATCTATTATTTTAAATTATGTATGTTGACAAGTAATCTATATTATTACTTAAAAAGTGAATTTGCTTATGTTTCATGTTATTTTGCTTATTTGTCATATTTTAATAAGTAATTTATACTATTATTTGAGAAGTGAATTTGCTTATGTGTTATTTTTTTCAATATTTTAAGTTATTCTGATTATTTTCATATTTTTAATAGGTAAATGTGTTCATGTGTCATGGTTTCCATGATTTTAGGTTATTTTGCTTGTCTATCATATTTTTAGCATATTTCCATAATAATTCTAAGTAATTTGCTTACTTTATGTGTTCTTAATAATTTTAGTTGATAATTTTGCTTATTTATAATATTTTAAAATAGTTTTAGCTGGTAACTATAAATCATTAATATAAATGTTCGATAATAAAAATTTGTTAGACAAAAAGCATACTATATCCATGGTTTGTTTAATATAAATATTCCTGAAATAATAAATGTTAATTGACACTGAGACCTAACATAATAAAAATCAAATATGTTAATAACTCTATATTAATATATACTGACTCTATATATTAAATATTATACAGCTATATATATATATATATATATATATATATATATTATTCATGTTTCGCTTACGTCATTTAAGATCAATAGCTACACACATCATAATTAGGTTGATATTATATTTAGTATGTTATTTTAATCAGTTATACTATAGCCATATTCTCTGATTTTTATTAGACATATTGATCCATAGATTATTATCTGTTTAAAAAAAAAATACAGATTATTACAAATTAACGCTAAGATTAAAGTCAAAACATTATTGAAAATATATGTAATAAAATGTAAATTACATACTTATACACTACAAGATCAAATTATTTTTGATATGTAAAATGATAAACATTATCAAAATAGTATATTTAAAACTAAAATAATATATAAACGACAAAATAAAAATTAATTAAAACATTAAAGGTATATGAAAACATGAAAAACTAGGATAAAAATTAAATAACATAAAATAAATTGATAAATAATAAACACAATATAAGTATAATCGAAAAAATACGTACATTGTATTTTGTATTTTATTATTTTTGTTTTTTTCTAAATTGATGATATAAGATGTTAATTGTTTTTCTTTTGTTGTTGATGTTTTATGAGTTGTGGTGGTGTATAATACATTCAGTGCCACTGTATATTTTTTAGTTCACAAATACAATAAGTGTTTAATTTGAAATCTAAGTTTCACATGATAATTTGATAATTACTATATCATCCCATAATTTGCTTTTAGTTTTACTAGAATTCTTTTCAATCTATACATACAATAAATGTTTAATTTGAAATCTAAGTTTCAGATGGTAACTTGATAATACTATATTACATCCCATGAATAAAAATATGAAATTAAAAAGAAGTTAAAACTTAAACAGCTAATATAAATGTTTAAGTTAAAGAATTTATAAAAATGGTTTAAATGTATATTTAATTTAATAATAGAGATTTAAATGAAAATAAACATTAAAACTAAAATTTATTGGATATGTACTCATTCCATTTCACACGAAAGTAATAGTTTTGAAAGTTTTTTACAAAGATAGTAGTTTGTGTTTTCAACATAGTTTTATATTTTATTTATTCATTTTTTATATTAATTGAGACAGTTACTATATATAATAATTACAGATTATTTAAAGTAGAGATGTTTTTAATATTATAAATTTATTATCAAAAGATGTAAAATATCTAAACTACAAACTTAGTGGTATAAAGAGAGTACATATTAATCGGCACAAGGTGCGGGACACCATCTAGTTTTCTAATAAAAAAATTGTAATTTTTATAAAGATTTAATATTCTTTACTTAATTCAATACTTTTATTAGTAATTTTATAAATAAAATGAATAAAATATATGTATAAGTAATAAATATATAAAATTATACATTTGAAACTTTATATTTAATTACACACATACATCTATTACTAAAAAAGTTGGAACGGATGGGATATCCAATTTTAATATTTTTTTAGTATTTGTGATTTAATTTGTTTGTAACAGAAATTGAATTTTAATATTTGTTTTGTTTTAGTGACTTACATATATTCTGATTTTTTTTGGATCGATCGAAAGGAATAATGAATAAATAGAATTTAAAGAATAAAATACCCTAGTGTATTGGATAACTCCCCTAGTGTTCTGATGGACCGGACTAAATAAGCTCAATTAATAAAAGAGTGGTTGGCATAAATAGTAGCCTCTTAATTAGGGTTTCGAAGTCATTAGTTTTCTTTGAGGTGACGCCACTTAACCCAACATAGCTGTTCCTTCACCGGAGGTACGGTGATTCTTCTATGTTTTCCCTGTTCTACAGGTCTCTTTCTCTAAGTAGTTGTCTCTTCTCACATGAACATAATAGTGTGTTTTCAGATTTGACTTTAAGATGATGTGATTATATGCACAAAATAATAATCTGATTTTATATGTTTGCAGAGAAAGCAAAAATGTCCAGTTCAAGGCAGAATGATTTGCAAGTGGTGGAAAAGGATTCAAACAAATCTCGGGCAAAGATTGAGCCTCAAAAACCTCTGGGGATCACGCGCAAGGAGGTTGATATTGTTTACATGACAGCGCAGATTGCGGCTAGTTGTGGGATGCATTTTGAGCAAGAGTTGATGAGGAGTGTGTCTATGAACCCTGAGTTTGAGTCTCTGTTTCAGTTTATGAACCCAACTGATAGTAGGCGCGGTTTTTTCGATGAGGTTACTCTCGAGTATACTAGGAGGTTGCCACCGCCTTCCCAGTACATGTGTGGCAGTCCTAGTATTGCGACCGTTCTTGAGATGTTTTTCAATATTGTCCGTCACGTGCTTGACCACAAGAAGGATGATGAGGAGGAGGAGGAGGTAGCAAAGATGGATGTTACGTATTTTAATGACACGGACTGTTTTAAACCAAGCAAATGGCGGCCTCCAATGCCAGGTCTGCCATATCAGCGTTGTTCTGTGAATGATATGAAGTTTGCTGTGGGTGGTTTGGACGCTTACCGTGACTGTGAGTGGTACGACTGGGCTGTGTCAAAACGAACAGAGTATAACGACTATTTGCTGCTAAGAAAAACAGAGTATAACCGACAGTTTCCTGCTGAGGAACCCATTCAAATGAGAGTAGGGTTTGCCGAGTCAGCACTTGCCCCACAAGACCAGGACCCCTCTACTATCAAATATAATTCAGACCACAGTGCAAGTCTGAAGGAGAGAACATGTCCAATGTGGGAGCACGAGAAACCCTAACCATGTGAAACTCTTTTTTATTCTTTCTTTCTTTAAACTATATCATGTGTTGACTTAATTATATTTGTTTTGGATTTTCCAAATTCTTTTTCTCTGAAATCTTAAAACCTTTAATCTGGAAGCCCAGTAAGTTCTAGGTTCACTAATCTGGAAGCCCAGTAATCCCCATACATTCAAAAATATTCCGGTTTTATTTCATTTAATACTAATATAATTTGAAAAGTGTGACCGCAACATGTGTCAAAATGGTGAATGGGTCTCACACACGTGGTGTAGTCGACAAAGCAGTGGTGGTAAAGTCAAGGTTCGTCCAACTTGCACTATGCTTGTCGGCAACACGACCTTTAGTTGTCTAATTAAATATTCGGTGCTAATACTATAGAAATTACAAGAACGAGGGATATTAACTAGTCTTGTGAATTAAATAATCAATAATAAAAATAGGGTAGAGGGATTTGTTCCTGTGTGGGCCTGAAATAATGGAAATTAGTTATAACCGTATCTTATAATAAATTAAATAGAGACGTGAAAACCGAGGAAAATATATATTACTACCATATATGTTGTGGACCTAAATAGTTCTTTAATCTCAGCCTCTTCCTTATAAACCTCATCTTCATGGAGATAATACTGTTCTTCTTCTTCATCATCATCAAAACTCTCTCATAGTATTTTTTTCTTTTTTTTTCTCATCCACTTCTGTTCTTAATCTTTCAAAATTCCTCATCCAATAAAATGATAGTAGATTTCTCTATGTTCTCCATATTTTTTTTATATGTTACAAAAAAATATATAGAAAAAAGTCCTCTTGTAACTTCTTATTATAGGTTTTACAAGATTTCTGTATCTTTTTTATGGGTTCATCCTTTAAGTAGAAAGGAACAGATATTTTGTAGAAAACTATAAGAAGATTGGTTAATCAAAAATTAAAAGAGTTACAAAGAGAGTTTTCAATGGATAGATGTTGGCGTTCCATTTATTTCATAGGTGGCCCAAGAAGCCCAGCAGATGTGGGAAGATGGAAATGAGGGGAACTGCTGCGGCCCGATTCAGAGAACTTTGGTATAAAGAGTGGTGCCACTTAGGGTTTTTCACAGATCTGCTGCCATCTGAGATCTGATCTGAGGTAATCTTTATCTGCTGCTTTGCTCTCCATTTTTTTTTCTCTATAGTTAGAGTTGGTTCTGCATGAAGTAAATGTCTATCTCATTTGCTTTTTTTTTCTTTGATTTTGATTTGATTGGGGTCATGAAACAGATCTGAGATCGGAGGTACTCTCTCTCTCTCTCTCTAGCTGTTTTGCTCTCCATTTCTTTCTAGTTAGAGTAGCTTCTTCTTGAATAACATGTCATCTGATCTTCATTATTCTGTCTTGTTAGACTAGGTTCTTCTTTCTTACTATAAACAAAATGTCATCTGAATTGGCTTTATTTTTTTGGGGGGGGCTTATGATACAGATGTCTTTCTATGAACATAATGTGGATTGCAACAGTCTACTTGTTGCTTATGGAAACGATCCACATAATGCACGATGTCCTGATTGTGGCCGGTTCTTCTGCTCTTGGGTTAGTTTAGCTATCAGCTTATTCTTTTGTTTCTTGGTTCTGCAAATATTTTGTTAAAATGATTTTATACTCTGAATGTTATTTTACAGTGCAACGGAAATGTTCATTTTCCTGCCTCATGCAGTGAGATGCGGAATTGGAAAGCAAGAATTTACTTGGGACCTGAACACTTTCAGGCTTACAATGCTTGTCGTGATGCCTGGTCACGTTGTGACAGCAAACTCCTGGCAGTGGATGTAAAAAGACACTCGTTTCGAAACTCGTGTCCAGAGGACTATAACGAGCCGGTCATAGTAGAAGCTGTCTTTGACGAGGTATCTAATTTATAGATAGAATATTGTTTGTCGTTGTTATGCTTGATTAAACATCTTAAGTCCTTGTTGGTTGTGTGTCTTTAATCTCTCTCTCAGCTGAGACTAATCCTAAAGCTTTTGCTGTGGACATGGGTTTCTTTCTGGCATTACCCCACTACTGCTCTCAGCGATTTGCTATTCATTCTTGAAGAAGCTTTTGATACCCTGTTCGCTGCCGCTCCTAATGAACCCGGAGATTTCCATGATGTACATCACATCTGGCAAGGACCGAGAGACGGTGCATCCAGTGCTGCAATCAGTACGTGTCTCCACTCTATTCATTTGTTCACCTATTTATTATGGTAAGCTTATGCTATGTTTTATTGTTTTTTATAGGTGTGCTTACGGTTCTAGCTATATTTAGGCGAATGGATCCTTATCTCTTGCAAGAGATTGAGCGCTGGAAGGCACGTCCATTGAGGGTAGTGATGCTTTATTCTTAATATTTTTTTTTTTATCTTGTCGTATTCTCTTATGCAATATATTATGTTTTTTTTGTCCATTAGGGGTTGCCAGATTGAGCGGTGCAGTGGAGGGCACCGTCCATGATGATCTCTTCGTATCATCTTATGTTTCTTGTCCTACTCTTGTTTTATCTTTATGGATTTATATGTCTCTCTCTCTAACCCCCCTTGAAACCTTCGCTTAGACCTATTCTCTTTAATCCCTCGCTTAGACCTATTCTCTTTAGTACTTTAAATCAGTCCTTCGTAAGTAATAGATTGGGCTTTGTTGGGCCTTCCCTTTTAAGACTAATATTTTTTTTTTGTCAACCTTTTTAAGACGATATAATTTGAAACATTAGTCTAAATACAAATGATATTTACACGAACAGACTTACGAATTGGATTTTGCAGTTTATAATTTCATATCATGATATTATTAAATAAGGTTATCTATTGACACACCATCTATGGAAAATAACTAATATTTCAGATTATTACATCCAGATCTCCTGCACTCTATGGAATCTGCAATGCCCGAAGTATGTGTCTAGATGACGTGTGCAGAAATCAACTCCCCAAATGTTATTATGGAACGGACTATAGAAGCCCAATTGATAAAAGAGTTTTGTATAAATAAGTAGCCTAGGGTTTCGAAGGAATTCGTTTTCTTCGTGGTCACGGCGCTTATCCCCAGCAGAGCTGTTTCTTACCGGGTGGGATCCACCAAAACCTTTAAGAACCAATTCCTAAAACTCTTAATTAAGAGTTGTTCTTAAAGGGTTTTTGTATTGTTCGCAGACCCCACTGACACGTGACGGTCCACGATTGTTTTTTTTTAAATTATTATTTTAAAATAAAATAAAATAAGAGATTCTTAAGGTTAATCATGCTCTTAGGTGACAGTGTTTTTAATATCTCTTTTTCTTCTTATTCTCCTATATAGATTTCCGTCTATGAGTATTTCCGTCTTCTCCCATGAACATTATTAATGATTTTTTTCCGATTTGATCTTTGAAACATCTGCTTAATATATATACATTTAGGTTAATTTGTAAATTTATGGTGCAATGGATATATTATTGGTTTCTCCGATTTAATCTCTGCCTATTTCGGTATTTGGTGGTCTAGCTAGGTGAAGAATGTGATTTTGAATTAATGTTTGCAGAGAAAAAAAATGTCTAAGTTCAGAGCAGAATGATTTGCAACCGGTGGAAAATGATTCAAACCAATGTCCGGCAAAGATTGAGCCTCCAAGTCCTCAAGAAACTCTAGGGATCAGGCGCAAGGAGCTTATCATTGTTCACATCACAGCGAAGACTGTGGCTAGTTGTGGGATGCATTTTGAGCAAGAGTTGAACCCTGAGTTTGAATCTCTGTGTCTAAGTTCCCTCCAAGAAACCATTTCTTTAGCTCTCTCTCTCCTTCTTCCTCTCCAAGTCTCTGAGAT
This sequence comes from Moricandia moricandioides, assembly GCA_905132885.1. Taxonomy (NCBI): domain Eukaryota; kingdom Viridiplantae; phylum Streptophyta; class Magnoliopsida; order Brassicales; family Brassicaceae; genus Moricandia; species Moricandia moricandioides. The sequence goes on from CAJHQQ010002086.1 coordinate 71,911, forward strand.
GGGTTGTTGTTCATGTGATTGCTTTGTCTACTTCGTCCTCTCTATTGCTTTAGCTTTCATGGCCGTCTCCACCTCCACTCATCATGATCCTCTCTTTTTAAGACCAATTACGCCAATCCAACTTCAATGCAATCGCCACTCTCCTCCACATCTCCCCTGCGATCTTTACCAAGACACTGAATCCTTACCAAGATCTCATAATCACCAGAAGAAGTGTAGTTAACTCGTCACAGTCACAGTGTTTGATGATCTCTGGAGTTGAGATGGTAGCTCCAGATATGTTCTCTTCTTCCAACTTTGTAATCCATGGGATATCACACATTCTAGATATCCCACGTGCATAATTCACCATATAGTTTTGTTTGTAAATAGACATAATTCACCATCCTTTGCTCTTTTCTGGATCATCATGAGTCTTGACATCACAAACTTGGATCTCTTGTCTCAGGTTTGTTTATGTACGCAACATAGGTTAATTAGTGATTGAATGATGTTATTAGACTGGGATTACACCATCAACAACAGACTTATCTTTTCTCATATCAATCTAGCAAAATGGATGAAGTTTGTTTAGGGTTTATTGTTAAAGGATGACGTTGATTTTAAATATTTTTATAAATATATATAAAAAATAATTAAGTCTATTTTCATAAAAAAAATTGAAGTATTTTTGCAAATTATCATTCATTAAAGGTAAATTTGCATAATTTGCAAAGTGATAGCAAATTTGTGATAAATTGTAATTTTCCCTTTATTTTGTTCTGTTAGTTATTCAATTCATTTCAATGATTTTCAGTAAAAATGAAACACAAAAAAAAGAGGGGAAATTTCAATAGGACTAAGCTTCCCATCCACGCAACTGGGTGGCTCGAGCGACACGGTTAACTCCAAGGGTGAAAGCTCCCATACGGAGGTTGCAGGAATGAGTATGGTACATTGTCTTGATATTGTGAAAGGCTCGAGTCATGTACTTTTGCAGCTCCAGGTTCACTTTCTCCTCTTCCCACATGAACCCTTGAATGTTCTGCACCCACTCAAAGTAACTCACCGTCACTCCTCCTG
>CAJHQQ010002087.1:0-72957 GCA_905132885.1 Moricandia moricandioides
CAGTTTACCCTGTTTGGAGATTTTGCAATTTCTTCTTGATTCTAATCAAACCAGAATGAATCACGATGTAAGAAGCTTGATTTGGACTCATTAATCAGTGGATAATCACCCTGAAGTTGAATCAATATCATAGGAGTTATGATGAAGAAGTTATCCCACTTTTAACCAAAGTGATTCCAGTTTATCCTGTTTGAAGATTTTGCAATTTCTTCTTGATTCTAATCAAACCATAATGAATCAAGATATAAGAAGCTTGATTTGGACTCATAAATCAGTGGATAATCATCCTGAAGTTGAATCAATATCATAGGAGTTATGATGAAAATGTTATCCCACTTTTAACCAAAGTGATTCCAGTTTACCCTTTTTGGAGATTTTGTAATTTCTTCTTGATTCTAATCAAACCAGAATGAATCACGATGTAAGAAGATTTATTTGGACTCATAAATCAGTGGATAATCACCCTCAATTTGAATCAATATCATAGGAGTTATGATGAAGAAGTTATCCCACTTTAACCGAAGTGATTCCAGTTTACCCTGTTTGAAGATTTTACAATTTCTTCTTGATTCTAATCAAACCAAAATGAAACACGATGTAAGAATCTTGATTTGGACTCATAAATCAGTGGATAATCACCCTGAATTTGAATCAATATCATAGGAATTATGATGAAGAAGTTATCCCACTTTTAACCGAAGTGATTACAGTTTATCCTGTTTAGAGATTTTGCATTTTCTTCTTGATTCTAATCAAACCAGAATGAATCACGATGTAAGAAGCTTGATTTGGACTCATAAATCAGTGGATAATCACCCTGAAGTTGAATCAATATCATAGGAGTTATGATGAAGAAGTTATCCCACTTCTAACCGAAGTGATTCCAGTTTGTCCTGTTTGGAAATTTTGCATTTCTTCTTGATTCTAATCAAACCAGAATGAATCACGATGTAAGAAGCTTGATATGGACTCATAAATCAGTGGATAATCACCCTGAAGTTGAATCAATATCATAGAGTTATGATGAAGAAGTTATCCCACTTTTAACCGAAGTGATTCCAGTTTATCCTGTTTGGAGATTTTGCAATTTTCTTCTTGATTCTAATCAAACCAGAATGAATCACGATGTAAGAAGCTTGATTTGGACTCATAAATCAGTGGATAATCACCCTGAAGTTGAATCAATATCATAGGAGTTATGATGAAGAAGTTATCCCACTTTTAACCGAAGTGATTCCAGTTTATCCTGTTTGGAAGATTTTGCAATTTCTTCTTGATTCTAATCAAACCAGAATGAATCACGATGTAAGAAGCTTTATTTGGACTCATAAATCAGTGGATAATCACCCTGAAGTTGAATCAATATCATAGGAGTTATGATGAAGAAGTTATCCCACCTTTAACCGAAGTGATTCCAGTTTACCCTGTTTGGAGATTTTGCATTTTCTTCTTGATTCTAATCAAACCAGAATGAATCACGATGTAAGAAGCTTGATTTGGACTCATAAATCAGTGGATAATCACCCTGAAGTTGAATCAATATCATAGGAGTTATGATGAATAAATTATCCCACTTTTAACCGAAGTGATTACAGTTTACCATGTTTGGAGATTTTGCAATTTCTTCTTGATTCTAATCAAACCAGAATGAATAAGGATGTAAGAAGCTTGATTTGGACTCATAAATCAGTGGATAATCACCCTGAAGTTGAATCAATATCATAGGAGTTATGATGAAGAAGTTATCCCACTTTAACCGAAGTGATTCCAGTTTATCCTGTTTGAAGATTTTGCATTTTCTTCTTGATTCTAATCAAACCAGAATGAATCACGATGTAAGAAGCTTGATTTGGACTCATAAATCAGTGGATAATCACCCTGAAGTTGAATCAATATCATAGGAGTTATGATGAAGAAGTTATCCCACTTTTAACCGAAGTGATTCCAGTTTACCCTGTTTGGAAGATTTTGCAATTTCTTCTTGATTCTAATCAAATCAGAATGAATCACGATGTAAGAAGCTTTATTTGGACTCATAAATCAGTGGATAATCACCCTCAAGTTGAATCAATATCATAGCAGTTATGATGAAGAAGTTATTCCACTTTTAACCAAAGTGATTCCAGTTTACCCTATTTGGAAATTTTGCAATTTCTTCTTGATTCTAGTTAAACCAAAATGAATCACGATGTAAAAAGCTTGATTTGGACTCATAAATCAGTGGATAATCACCCTGAAGTTGAATCAATATCATAGGAGTTATGATGAAGAAGTTATCCCACTTCTAACCGAAGTGATTCCAATTTATCCTGTTTGGAAATTTTGCATTTTCTTCTTGATTCTAATCAAACCAGAATGAATCACGATGTAAGAAGCTTGATATGGACTCATAAATCAGTGGATAATCACCCTGAAGTTGAATCAATATCATAGGAGTTATGATGAAGAAGTTATCCCACTTTTAACCGAAGTGATTCCAGTTTATCATGTTTGGAAGATTTTGCAATTTCTTCTTGATTCTAATCAAACCAGAATGAATCACGATGTAAGAAGCTTTATTTGGACTCATAAATCAGTGGATAATCACCCTCAAGTTGAATCAATATCATAGGAGTTATAATGAAGAAGTTATCCCACTTTTTACCGAAGTGATTCCAGTTTATCATGTTTGGAAGATTTTGCAATTTCTTCTTGATTCTAGTTAAACCAGAATGAATCACGATGTAATAAGCTAGATTTGGACTCATAAATTAGTGGATAATCACCCTGAAGTTGAATCAATATCATAGGAGTTATGAAGAAAAAGTTATCCCACTTTTAACCGAAGTGATTCCAGTTTACCATGTTTGAAGATTTTGCAATTTCTTCTTGATTCTAAACAAACCAGAATGAACCACGATGTAAGAAGCTTGATTTGGACTCATAAATCAGTGGATAATCACCCTGAATTTGAATCAATATCATAGGAATTATGATGAAGAAGTTATCCCAATTTTAACCGAAGTGATTCCAGTTTATCATGTTTGGAGATTTTGCATTTTCTTCTTGATTCTAATCAAATCAGAATGAATAACGATGTAAGAAGCTTTATTTGGACTCATAAATCAGTGGATAATCACCCTCAAGTTGAATCAATATCATAGGAGTTATGATGAAGAAGTTATCCCACTTTTAACCAAAGTGATTCCAGTTTATCCTGTTTGGAGATTTTGCATATTCTTCTTGATTCTACTTAAACCAGAATGAATCACGATGTAAGAAGCTTGATTTGGACTCATAAATCACTGGATAATCACCCTGAAGTTGAATCAATATCATAGGAGTTATGATGAATAAATTATCCCACTTTTAAAACCGAAGTGATTACAGTTTACCATGTTTGGAGATTTTGCAATTTCTTCTTGATTCTAATCAAACCATAATGAATCACGATATAAGAAGCTTGATTTGGACTCATAATTAAGTGGATAATCACCCTGAAGTTCAATCAATATCATAGGAGTTATGATGAAGATGTTATCCCACTTTTAACCGAAGTGATTCCAGTTTATCCTGTTTGGAGATTTTGCAATTTCTTCTTGATTCTAGTTAAACCAGAATGAATCACGATGTAAGAAGCTTGATTTGGACTCATAAATTAGTGGATAATCATCCTGAAGTTGAATCAATATCATAGGAGTTATGATGAAGATGTTATCCCACTTCCAACCGAAGTGATTCCAGTTTACCCTGTTAGGAGATTTTGCATTTTCTTCTTGATTCTAATCAAACCAGAATGAATCACGATGTAAGAAGCTTGATTTGGACTCATTAATCAGTGGATAATCACCCTGAAGTTGAATCAATATCATAGGAGTTATGATGAAGAAGTTATCCCACTTTTAACCAAAGTGATTCCAGTTTATCCTGTTTGAAGATTTTGCAATTTCTTCTTGATTCTAATCAAACCATAATGAATCAAGATATAAGAAGCTTGATTTGGACTCATAAATCAGTGGATAATCATCCTGAAGTTGAATCAATATCATAGGAGTTATGATGAAAATGTTATCCCACTTTTAACCAAAGTGATTCCAGTTTACCCTTTTTGGAGATTTTGTAATTTCTTCTTGATTCTAATCAAACCAGAATGAATCACGATGTAAGAAGCTTTATTTGGACTCATAAATCAGTGGATAATCACCCTCAATTTGAATCAATATCATAGGAGTTATGATGAAGAAGTTATCCCACTTTAACCGAAGTGATTCCAGTTTACCCTGTTTGAAGATTTTACAATTTCTTCTTGATTCTAATCAAACCAGAATGAAACACGATGTAAGAATCTTGATTTGGACTCATAAATCAGTGGATAATCACCCTGAATTTGAATCAATATCATAGGAATTATGATGAAGAAGTTATCCCACTTTTAACCGAAGTGATTACAGTTTATCCTGTTTAGAGATTTTGCATTTTCTTCTTGATTCTAATCAAACCAGAATGAATCACGATGTAAGAAGCTTGATTTGGACTCATAAATCAGTGGATAATCACCCTGAAGTTGAATCAATATCATAGGAGTTATGATGAAGAAGTTATCCCACTTCTAACCGAAGTGATTCCAATTTATCCTGTTTGGAAATTTTGCATTTTCTTCTTGATTCTAATCAAACCAGAATGAATCACGATGTAAGAAGCTTGATATGGAATCATAAATCAGTGGATAATCACCCTGAAGTTGAATCAATATCATAGGAGTTATGATGAAGAAGTTATCCCACTTTTAACCGAAGTGATTCCAGTTTATCATGTTTGGAAGATTTTGCAATTTCTTCTTGATTCTAATCAAACCAGAATGAATCACGATGTAAGAAGCTTTATTTGGACTCATAAATCAGTGGATAATCACCCTCAAGTTGAATCAATATCATAGGAGTTATAATGAAGAAGTTATCCCACTTTTTACCGAAGTGATTCCAGTTTATCATGTTTAGAAGATTTTGCAAAGATTTTGCATTTTCTTCTTGATTCTAATCAAACCAGAATGAATCACGATGTAAGAAGCTTTATTTGGACTCATAAATCAGTTTATAATCACCCTGAAGTTGAATCAATATCATATGAGTTATGATGAAGTAGTTATCCCACCTTTCACCGAAGTGATTTCAGTTTACCCTGTTTGGAGATTTTGCATTTTCTTCTTGATTCTAATCAAACCAGAATGAATCACGATGTAAGAAGCTTGATTTGGACTCATAAATCAGTGGATAATACCCTGAAGTTGAATCAATATCATAGGAGTTATGATGAATAAATTATCCCACTTTTAAAACCGAAGTGATTACAGTTTACCATGTTTGGAGATTTTGCAATTTTTTCTTGATTCTAATCAAACCAGAATGAATAAGGATGTAAGAAGCTTAATATGGACTCATAAATCAGTGGATAATCACCCTGAAATTCAATCAATATCATAGGAGTTATGATGAAGAAGTTATCCCACCTTTAACCGAAGTGATTCCAGTTTATCCTGTTTTGAAATTTTGCATTTTCTTCTTGATTCTAATCAAACCAGAATGAATCACGATTTAAGAAGCTTGATTTGGACTCATAAATCAGTGGATAATCACCCTGAAGTTGAATCAATATCATAGGAGTTATGATGAAGAAGTTATCCCACTTTTAACCGAAGTGATTCCAGTTTACCCTGTTTGGAAGATTTTGCAATTTCTTCTTGATTCTAATCAAATCAGAATGAATCACGATGTAAGAAGCTTTATTTGGACTCATAAATCAGTGGATAATCACCCTCAAGTTGAATCAATATCATAGCAGTTATGATGAAGAAGTTATTCCACTTTTAACCAAAGTGATTCCAGTTTACCCTATTTGGAAATTTTGCAATTTCTTCTTGATTCTAGTTAAACCAAAATGAATCACGATGTAAAAAGCTTGATTTGGACTCATAAATCAGTGGATAATCACCCTGAAGTTGAATCAATATCATAGGAGTTATGAAGCAAAAGTTATCCCACTTTTAACCGAAGTGATTCCAGTTTACCCTATTTGAAGATTTTGCAATTTATTCTTGATTCTAATCAAACCAGAATGAATCATGATGTAAGAAGCTTGATTTGGACTCATAAATCAGTGGATAATCACCCTGAAGTTGAATCAATATCATAGGAGTTATGATGAATAAATTATCTCACTTTTAACTGAAGTGATTAAAGTTTACCATGTTTGGAGATTTTGCAATTTCTTCTTGATTCTAATCAAACCTGAATGAATAAGGATGTAAGAAGCTTGATTTGGACTCATAAATCAGTGGATAATCACCATGAAGTTCAATCAATTTCATAGGAGTTATGATGAAGAAGTTATCCCACTTTTAACCGAAGTGTTTTCAGTTTACCCTGTTTGGAGATTTTGCAATTTTTTCTTGATTCTAGTTAAACCAGAATGAATCACGATGTAAGAATTTTGATTTGGACTCATAAATTAGTGGATAATTACCTTGAAGTTGAATCAATATCATAGGAGTTATGATGAAGAAGTTATCCCACTTCCAACCGAAGTGATTCCAGTTTGTCCTGTTTGGAGATTTTGCATTTTCTTCTTGATTCTAATCAAACCAGAATGAATCACGATGTAAGAAGCTTGATTTGGACTCATAAATCAGTGGATAATCACCCTGAAGTTGAATCAATATCATAGGAGTTATGATGAAGAAGTTATCCCACTTCTAACCGAAGTGATTCCAATTTATCCTGTTTGGAAATTTTGCATTTTCTTCTTGATTCTAATCAAACCAGAATGAATCACGATGTAAGAAGCTTGATATGGACTCATAAATCAGTGGATAATCACCCTGAAGTTGAATGAATATCATAGGAGTTATGATGAAGAAGTTATCCCACTTTTAACCGAAGTGATTCCAGTTTATCATGTTTGGAAGATTTTGCAATTTCTTCTTGATTCTAATCAAACCAGAATGAATCACGATGTAAGAAGCTTTATTTGGACTCATAAATCAGTGGATAATCACCCTCAAGTTGAATCAATATCATAGGAGTTATAATGAAGAAGTTATCCCACTTTTTACCGAAGTGATTCCAGTTTATCATGTTTGGAAGATTTGCAATTTCTTCTTGATTCTAATCAAATCAGAATGAATCACGATGTAAGAAGCTTTATTTGGACTTATAAATCAGTGGATAATCACCCTCAAGTTGAATCAATATCATAGGAGTTATGATGAAGAAGTTATCCCACTTTTAACCAAAGTGATTCCAGTTTATCCTGTTTGGAGATTTTGCATATTCTTCTTGATTCTACTTAAACCAGAATGAATCACGATGTAAGAAGCTTGATTTGGACTCATAAATCACTGGATAATCACCCTGAAGTTGAATCAATATCATAGGAGTTATGATGAATAAATTATCCCACTTTTAAAACCGAAGTGATTACAGTTTACCATGTTTGGAGATTTTGCAATTTCTTCTTGATTCTAATCAAACCATAATGAATCACGATATAAGAAGCTTGATTTGGACTCATAATTAAGTGGATAATCACCCTGAAGTTCAATCAATATCATAGGAGTTATGATGAAGATGTTATCCCACTTTTAACCGAAGTGATTCCAGTTTATCCTGTTTGGAGATTTTGCAATTTCTTCTTGATTCTAGTTAAACCAGAATGAATCACGATGTAAGAAGCTTGATTTGGACTCATAAATTAGTGGATAATCACCCTGAAGTTGAATCAATATCATAGGAGTTATGATGAAGATGTTATCCCACTTCCAACCGAAGTGATTCCAGTTTACCCTGTTAGGAGATTTTGCATTTTCTTCTTGATTCTAATCAAACCAGAATGAATCACGATGTAAGAAGCTTGATTTGGACTCATTAATCAGTGGATAATCACCCTGAAGTTGAATCAATATCATAGGAGATATGATGAAGAAGTTATCCCACTTTTAACCAAAGTGATTTCAGTTTATCCTGTTTGAAGATTTTGCAATTTCTTCTTGATTCTAATCAAACCATAATGAATCAAGATATAAAAAGCTTGATTTGGACTCATAAATCAGGGGATAATCATCCTGAAGTTGAATCAATATCATAGGAGTTATGATGAAAATGTTATCCCACTTTTAACCAAAGTGATTCCAGTTTACCCTTTTTGGAGATTTTGTAATTTCTTCTTGATTCTAATCAAACCAGAATGAATCACGTTGTAATAAGCTTTATTTGGACTCATAAATCAGTGGATAATCACCCTCAAGTTGAATCAATATCATAGAAGTTATGATGAAGAAGTTATCCCACTTTAACCGAAGTGATTCCAGTTTACCCTGTTTGAAGATTTTGCAATTTCTTCTTGATTCTATTCAAACCAGAATGAACCACGATGTAAGAAGCTTAATTTGGACTCATAAATATCATAGGAATTATGATGAAGAAGTTATCCCACTTTTAACCGAAGTGATTACAGTTTATCCTGTTTGGAGATTTTGCATTTTCTTCTTGATTCTAATCAAACCAGAATGAATCACGATGTAAAAAGCTTGATTTGGACTCATAAATCAGTGGATAATACCCTGAAGTTGAATCAATATCATAGGAGTTATGATGAATAAATTATCCCACTTTTAAAACCGAAGTGATTACAGTTTACCATGTTTGGAGATTTTGCAATTTCTTCTTGATTCTAATCAAACCAGAATGAATAAGGATGTAAGAAGCTTAATATGGACTCATAAATCAGTGGATAATCACCCTGAAATTCAATCAATATCATAGGAGTTATGATGAAGAAGTTATCCCACCTTTAACCGAAGTGATTCCAGTTTATCCTGTTTTGAAATTTTGCATTTTCTTCTTGATTCTAATCAAACCAGAATGAATCACGATTTAAGAAGCTTGATTTGGACTCATAAATCAGTGGATAATCACCCTGAAGTTGAATCAATATCAGAGGAGTTATGATGAAGAAGTTATCCCACTTTTAACCGAAGTGATTCCAGTTTACCCTGTTTGGAAGATTTTGCAATTTCTTCTTGATTCTAATCAAATCAGAATGAATCACGATGTAAGAAGCTTTATTTGGACTCATAAATCAGTGGATAATCACCCTCAAGTTGAATCAATATCATAGCAGTTATGATGAAGAAGTTATTCCACTTTTAACCAAAGTGACTCCAGTTTACCCTATTTGGAAATTTTGCAACTTCTTCTTGATTCTAGTTAAACCAAAATGAATCACGATGTAAAAAGCTTGATTTGGACTCATAAATCAGTGGATAATCACCCTGAAGTTGAATCAATATCATAGGAGTTATGAAGAAAAAGTTATCCCACTTTTAACCGAAGTGATTCCAGTTTACCCTATTTGAAGATTTTGCAATTTCTTCTTGATTCTAATCAAACCAGAATGAATCACGATGTAAGAAGCTTGATTTGGACTCATAAATCAGTGGATAATCACCCTGAAGTTGAATCAATATTATAGGAGTTATGATGAATAAATTATCCCACTTTTAACTGAAGTGATTAAAGTTTACCATGTTTGGAGATTTTACAATTTCTTCTTGATTCTAATCAAACCTGAATGAATAAGGATGTAAGAAGCTTGATTTGGACTCATAAATCAGTGGATAATCACCCTGAAGTTGAATCAATTTCATAGGAGTTATGATGAAGAAGTTATCCCACTTTTAACCGAAGTGTTTCCAGTTTACCCTGTTTGGAGATTTTGTAATTTTTTCTTGATTCTAGTTAAACCAGAATGAATCACGATGTAAGAAGCTTGATTTGGACTCATAAATTAGTGGATAATCACCTTGAAGTTGAATCAATATCATAGGAGTTATGATGAAGAAGTTATCCCACTTCCAACCGAAGTGATTCCAGTTTACCCTGTTTGGAGATTTTACATTTTCTTCTTAATTCTAATCAAAGCAGAATGAATCACGATGTAAGAAGCTTGATTTGGACTCATAAATCAGTGGATAATCACCCTGAAGTTGAATCAATATCATAGGAGTTATGATGAAGAAGTTATCCCACTTCTAACCGAAGTGATTCCAATTTATCCTGTTTGGAAATTTTGCATTTTCTTCTTGATTCTAATCAAACCAGAATGAATCACGATGTAAGAAGCTTGATATGGACTCATAAATCAGTGGATAATCACCCTGAAGGTTAATCAATATCATAGGAGTTATGATGAAGAAGTTATCCCACTTTTAACCGAAGTGATTCCAGTTTATCATGTTTGGAAGATTTTGCAATTTTTTCTTGATTCTAATCAAACCAGAATGAATCACGATGTAAGAAGCTTTATTTGGACTCATAAATCAGTGGATAATCACCCTCAAGTTGAATCAATATCATAGGAGTTATGATGAAGAAGTTATCCCACTTTTAACCAAAGTGATTCCAGTTTATCCTGTTTGGAGATTTTGCATTTTCTTCTTGATTCTAATCTAACCAGAATGAATCACGATGTAAGAAGCTTTATTTGGGCTCATAAATCAGTGGATAATAACCCTGAAGTTGAATCAATATTATAGGAGTTATGATGAATAAATTATCCCACTTTTAACCGAAGTGATTACGGTTTACCATGTTTGGAGATTTTGCAATTTCTTCTTGATTCTAATCAAACCAGAATGAATAAAGATGTAAGAAGCTTGATTTGGACTCATAAATCAGTGGATAATCACGCTGAAGTTGAATCAATATCATAGGAGTTATGATGAAGAAGTTATCCCACTTTTAACCGAAGTGATTCCAGTTTATCCTGTTTGGAGATTTTGCAATTTCTTCTTGATTCTAGATAAACCATAATGAATCACGATGTAAGAAGCTTGATTTGGACTTATAAATTAGTGGATAATCACCCTGAAGTTGAATCAATATCATAGGAGTTATGATGAAGAAGTTATCTCACTTCCAACCGAAGTGATTCTAGTTTACCCTATTTGGAGATTTTACATTTTCTTCTTGATTCTAATCAAACCAGAATGAATTACGATGTTAGAAGCTTGATTTGGACTCATAAATCAGTGGATAATCACCCTGAAATTGAATCAATATCATAGGAGTTATGATGAAGAAGTTATCCCACTTTTAACCGAAGTGATTCCAGTTTACCATGTTTGGAAATTTTGAAATTTCTTCTTGATTCTTGTTAAACCAGAATGAATCACGATGTAAGAAGCTTGATTTGGACTCATAAATCTGTTAAACCTGAAGAGAGAAATGGACCACTAAAGGCCATGTGCAAAGTTAGGGCCAAAACCCATTAGAAGTCTGATCAAGGACTAAAGAGGGTCTAGAAGCTTATGCTGAGCAAGAACAAGGTTCTAGAAGGGCCTATGATCAAGAAGGAAGTGTTTGGGAAGATTTGGGAGCCATTGGACGAAATGTGCAAAGTTAGGGTCGACCGTACGGACGGCCGTACGAAATGTACGGACCGTACGAACATGGTCGACCCAAAACACTTCATGGTTTGACTTTTGGGATAGTTTGGGCGATGTGCAAAATCTGGGTTGAGATGTACGGATGGGTGGTCCGTACGGTCGAGCGATGGAGCAGTTTTGGAATTGTCTTCGGTTTGATCAATTTAAACCGAACCAATTCAAATCTCTTGTGACCGTTTGAAGCTAAGGAGGCAAGGAGACAGTTGGGTCGAGATGGATTAGAAGAATATGCTCTCAAGATGCTTATCCAGAAGAAGGAAGGAACCTGGACAGATCATTGGCAAGGTTCATGTGCATTGGTGGCAGATTCCTGGCCAAGCTTTCCTAGGCACGCCCAGGCTGTCTCCAGCCTGTCTAAAGACCATCTGACTTCATCCAAACCGTCCATCCTCTCAAGCTTTATCAGCCCTTAGATATAGGTTAATGTTTGCTTCTTGTATTGCCTATAAAAGCCCCCTTATGTAGAGTGTAAACAATTAAGTGAGAGAGTGGGGTTTCCCCTCCTCCTTCCTGATCTTTTCTGGGTTCTAAACCTTTTTTCTTGAGTCTCTTATTCTCTGGTTCTCTAAGTCTCATGAATCTCTCCTTAGTCTACTTATTCTTTTAGTCTCATTCGCAATCTACTTCTTTCATCAATCTCTTCTCACTTTGATACAAGTCAAGACAGAACCTGTTAATGTTAGATCAGACCAATACTCTGTAAAACTAATATGGTATCAGAGCCAGGTTCATCAGAAACTGGTTCATAGCATCCGCAAGCTCTAGCTCACTCCCATGCCATTTCTAACCTGATGAAGAAGCTTCTGTCCAGCCTCTTGTTTAAGCTCATCAAGATGAAAACTTTCTCATCCATGGTGTGTCCAGAAGCTATTCTCAGTTCATCCTTCTCTCTCATGTTTGTCCTGAAGAAAGAAGACCAGTGGAAGCTTGTCCAAGCCATTCTTCTCTACTATCCAAGGAGAAACCTTTGAAGAAGGAAGCTTTCAACTTGGATCTTGGTGTGGCGAATCAAACATGAAGAAAGGTTGTGTCTTTGGCATGATGGGGTCAAGGGGAAGGTCAAGCAAAGAAGGAGATGTTGGTTCCCAAACCAACTACCCAAATCTGTCGATTCATGAATCGGTTAGCCATCGAGGTACAAGGAACCAGCCCAGGGTTCTTGACTGTAAGATAACTCCCTTCCCTTATATAACGCTTGAGACTTTTTGATATGGCCGTGTGTTGTGGTATATGTTCATGTCCTGAGGACCATATAAAGCTTGCTAGTTGCTGTCCCAGGATTCTTGAAGGTTTTGTGTGGTGTTTTGATGTTAAAGGCCATTCCTTGTTCACTGCTTGAATGTGTATTAGGGTGCTAGATTGTATATCTGCTCCAGTGATTGCATTCATGATTGATTAGAACTTGTTAAGGTGTTCTTCTATCATCATTCATTGGATTGTTACTGCCTTAAGTTAATGCATCTAGATTAAAGTCAGATGCAAATTAAGGAATTGTTTAAAATTATCTAAGTAGCTTGTCTTGAATCTGATATGATCTTGCTTGTGCTTAGAGAGTTTGCTTGCCAAGATAAACACTTGATAATCTCTTGTTTAATCTGTTGCATAGCTTAAGACATTAGTGATCAAACTTGATGATTAGTCAAGGTTTGATCCTAATGCAAATGTGGCCTAATCTGTTATGGAGTTTGAGTGCTGTACAGGGACATAAAATGTTCAGTGTCTAACCAAACTAAGTAAGAAAAGGCGTTGCCCATTGATAAGCAATGGAGAAATTGCTTGTGTGTAGAGATGGTGGCGTTAAGACACTGCTGTGGAAGTAGTGTGCTGCTAGTTCAAGAGGCACACAAGTAGGAGTGGTCATCACTTAAGTCCATGGATGACTGGTGACCAAAGGCACTGGAGTTAAAGAAATGGTGAACACGGTTTTCGTTTTCTCTTGAGCTCATTCCAAGTTTGGACTCAAATCTCAGCCAAACTGGAGAAAGAAACTCAAGAGAGCTACCAGAAGTACCATCAAGCTCAGTGACCTGTTTTATTCCCACTAGTGCAAATCCAAGAAGAAGACAAACCAGGTCAAAATCAAGAGGTTGCATTGGTGGTTTGTGTGGGGGTTAAGCATCAAGTCCGAAGAGGATGGAGGTGTTCCTCATTAGCTGTGTCATGAAGCTGCCTGTTTAGCGGTAATGACTAGAGAAGAGTTGGGTTAAACCCAACAGAAAACATTGAAGCGTGTCCTTGGAGGTTTAAGGAATCAGCCCGGATTCCTTAGTTGTAAGCAAACCTCTTATCCCTTCATAAGTGTTTATATTGTGTTATGCATTGAGTAAGTTTGTCCCAGGCTCTCCTGGCTTGTTTATTGCATTGTTTTGAGATCTGATTGCTTTTGCAGTAGCTTATACATCATATATGTCGTGAAGCATTTAAAAGATTATCTAAGCTTTTGCATCTAGAGAAGTTAAGTTTGTTTAAGTCTTGTTCTTGTGGTTCGCTGATTTCAAGAATTTGTTTTGTTGAGGCATTGGTGATCAAACCAGATGTGTGATCTTGGTTTGGTCCCAATGGGATGATCTAATCTTGTATTGAGTTGTGGTGATGTTAGGTACACATTAAATGATACAGTGACAAACCACAGTGACAAACCACAGTGACAAGAAAAATGTTTATTGCCATTGCATATCACACTGGATGAGTTAGTCCCCAAACTATAGGAAGTGTAGTGTGACTGAGTATGCAATGAGAGGTTGATGCCATTGTATGATACCACTTGGACATGTTAGTCCTAATGTCTACAGGAAGTGTATAGTGGGATATCATACAATGAGAGACTACCTTGTGAGGGCTCTTAAGGTGATTCAAACACCATTAGTTCCTGGTATAAGGAAGAGAGCCAAAACTCACAAGGGTTAGGACATCAAGTCGAGTTAAGAGTGATGGTTTAAGGACATGGAACTGCATACACTTATCAAGCTTAGCTCCTTCCCTAGTCTCGGAGTTAAGCTTGAGGGGGAGTCTTAATATGCATTATCCATGGTCTGTCAAGCCTTTGCAAGGACTTCAACAAAGGATCATTCAACCGGGTCTAGGCAGTGGCGTGTCTATGCAAAGAGGCTGTTCAGAGCAGTCTTGGTTGTGTGTGTATGAAAGCTCAGTTCAATGCGGCCTCTATTGTGAGGTGATGGAAACTAAAGCTGAAGGATCCACACAACCTCCCATCAAGTTGGTGTTGCCATGAAGAGGTTGCAACTGGCCGAGTGTGAGGGATTCAAGTGACAAACCAGACACTCCTTATCTAAACAAAAGGGAAGTAACTTGAACTCAAATTAATTCAAGTCATTAATCATTTAATACTTAACAATGCTTGATTAAATTGATTCTGATTGCTGTGGTTAAATGGAATGAGCACTTGTGCATTTGCCTTAGTTAAAACCATCATTGATATCTTGCATCATTTAGAAGAAGGTCTAACCTGCTTGTGTCACTGATTTTGTTGAGACTATTGTGTTGTGCTTTAAGGTTCTTTCTGGTTGAACCAAATGAAATGGTTGATAAGTACTGATGCACCTTTGGGATAATGTATCAGGTACCTTTGCTTGAGCCTCACTGAAGATGATCATGGTCGTTTCCTAGCTTCTCTAAGGTGGCTTTGAAGTCATTTGAGAGGGGGAGACCCAAACGAGAGTTATGAAGAGGTCAAGCCGAGTTACATGTGTGTGCATGCCATGTGTTGATTGCTGCATTTGTTTAGGCCACGATCCAGAGTTCTTTGTGTCCAACCACACTGGTTCTAAGACACAAAGACTCAATGGCCAATCCCTAGGCCTTGAAGGATCTTACTCTTTTCCTTGCCAAGGTTTTATCCCTAAGGAGGGTTTTCTTTGGTAAGGTTTTTAATGAGGAGAGACTTCAGGGTTCCAAGCTTGACTTAGGATCTATAGAGTCAAGCTTGAGCGGGAGTGTTAAACCTGAAGAGAGAAATGGACCACTAAAGGCCATGTGCAAAGTTAGGGCCAAATCCTATTAGAAGTCTGATCAAGGACTAAAGAGGGTCTAGAAGCTTATGCTGAGCAAGAACAAGGTTCAAGAAGGGCCTATGATCAAGAAGGAAGTGTTTGGGAAGATTTGGGAGCCATTGGACGAAATGTGCAAAGTTAGGGTCGACCGTACGGACGGCCGTACGAAATGTACGGACCGTACGGACATGGTCGACCCAAAACACTTCCTGGTTCGACTTTTGGGAGAGTTTGGGCGATGTGCAAAATATGGGTTGAGATGTACGGATGGGCGGTCCGTACGGTCGAGCGATGGAGCAGTTTTGGAATTGTCTTCGGTTTGATCAATTTAAACCGAACCAATTCAAATCTCTTGTGACCGTTTGAAGCTAAGGAGGCAAGGAGACAGTTAGGTCGAGATGTATTAGAAGAATATGCTCTCAAGATGCTTATCCAGAAGAAGGAAGGAACCTGGACAGATCATTGGCAAGGTTCATGTGCATTGGTGGCAGATTCCTGGCCAAGCTTTCCTAGGCACGCCCAGGCTGTCTCCAGCCTGTCTAAAGACCATCTGACTTCATCCAAACCGTCCATCCTCTCAAGCTTTAGCAGCCCTTATATATAGGTTAATGTTTGCTTCTTGTATTGCCTATAAAAGGCCCCTTATGTAGAGTGTAAACAATTAAGTGAGATAGTGGGGTTTCCCCTCCTCCTTCCTAATCTTTTCTGGGTTCTAAACCTTTGTTCTTGAGTCTCTTATTCTCTTGTTCTCTAAGTCTCATGAGTCTCCTTAGTCTACTTATTCTTTTAGTCTCATCCGCAATCTACTTCTTCCATCAATCTCTTCTCACTTTGATACAAGTCAAGACAGAACCTGTTAATGTTAGATCAACACACACACACGACCAATACTCTGTAAAAGTAATAAAATCAGTGGATAATCACCCTGAAGTTGAAACAATATCATAGGAGTTATGATGAAGATGTTATCCCACTTTTAACCAAAGTGATTCCAGTTTACCCTTTTTGGAGATTTTGTAATTTCTTCTTGATTCTAATCAAACCAAAACGAATCACGATGTAAGAAGCTTTATTTGGACTCATAAATCAGTTTATAATCACCCTGAAGTTGAATCAATATCATAGGAGTTATGATGAAGAAGTTATCCCACCTTTAACCAAAGTGATTTCAGTTTACCCTGTTTGGAGATTTTGCATTTTCTTCTTGATTCTAATCAAAACAGAATGAATCACGATGTAAGAAGCTTGATTTGGACTCATAAATCAGTGGATAATCACCCTGAAGTTGAATCAATATTATAAGAGTTATGATGAAGAAGTTATCCCACTTTTAACCGAAGTGATTCCAGTTTACCCTGTTTAGAGATTTTGCAATTTCTTCTTGATTCTAATCAAACCATATTGAATCACGATGTAAGAAGCTTTATTTGGCCTCATTAATCAGTTTATAATCACCTGAAGTTGAATGAATATCATAGGAGTTATGATGAAGAAGTTATCCCACTTTTAATCGAAGTAATTCCTGTTTACCCTGTTTTGAGATTTTGCAATTTCTTCTTGATTCAAATAAAAGCAGAATGAATCACGATTTAAGAAGCTTGATTTGGACTCATAAATCAGTGTATAATCACCCTGAAGTTGAATCAATATCATATTAGTTATGATGAAGATGTTATCCCACTTTTAACCAAAGTGATTCCAGTTTACCCTTTTTGGAGATTTTATAATTTCTTCTTGATTCTAATCAAACCAGAATGAATCACGATGTAAGAAGCTTTATTTGGACTCATAAATCAGTGGATAATCACCCTGAAGTGGAATCAATATCATAGGAGTTATGATGAAGAAGTTATCCCACTTTTAACCGAAGTGATTCCAGTTTATTATTTTTGGAGATTTTGCAATTTCTTATTGATTCTAGTTAAACCAGAATGAATCACGATGTAAGAATCTTGATTTGGACTCATAAATAAGTGGATAATCACCCTGAAGTTAAATCAATATCATAGGAGTTATGATGAAGAAGTTATCCTACTTTTAACCGAAGTGATTCCAATTTACCCTTTTTGGAGATTTTTTAATTTCTTCTTGATTCTAATCAAACCAGAATGAATCACAATGTAAGAAGCTTTATTTGGACTAATAAATCAGTTTATAATCACCCTGAAGTTGAATCAATATCATAGGAGTTATGATGAAGAAGTTATCCCACCTTTAACCGAAGTGATTTCAGTGTACCATGTTTGGAGATTTTGCATTTTCTTCTTGATTCTAATCAAACCAGAATGAATCACGATGTAAGAAGCTTGATTTAGACTCATAAATCAGTGGATAATCACCCTGAAGTTGAATCAATATTATAAGAGTTATGATGAAGAAGTTATCCCACTTTTAACCGAAGTGATTCCAGTTTATCCTGTTTTCAGATTTTGCAATTTCTTCTTGATTCTAATCAAACCAGATTGAATCACGATGTAAGAAGCTTTATATGGCCTCATTAATCATTTTATAATCACCCTGAAGTTGAATGAATATCATAGGAGCTATGATGAAGAAGTTATCCCACTTTTAACCGAAGTGACTCCAGTTTACCCTGTTTGGAGATTTTGCAATTTCTTCTTGATTCTAATCAAACCAGAATGAATCAAGATGTAAGAAGCTTGATTTGGACTCATAAATCAGTGGATAATCACCCTGAAGTTGAATCAATATCATAAGAGTTATGATGAAGAAGTTATCCCACTTTTAACCGAACTGATTCCAATTTACCTTGTTTGGAGATTTTTCAAGTTCTTCTTGATTATAGTTAAACCAGAATGAATCACGATGTATGAAGCTTGATTTGGACTCATAAATCAGTGTATAATCACCCTGAAGTTGAATCAATATCATAGGAGTTATGATGAAGATGTTATCCCACTTTTAATCGAAGTGATTCCAGTTTACCCTGTTTGGAAGATTTTGCAATTTCTTCTTGATTCTAATCAAACCAGAATGAATTACGATGTAAGAAGCTTTCTCAGGCCTCATAAATAAGTTTATAATAACCCTGACGTTGAATCAATATCATAGGAGTTATGATGAAGAAGTTATCCCACTTTCAACCGAAGTGATTACAGTTTACCCTGTTTGGAGATTTTGCATTTTCTTCTTGATTCTAATCAAACCAGAATGAATAACGATGTAAGAAGCTTGATTTAGACTCATAAATCAGTGGATAATCACCCTGAAGTTGAATCAATATTATAAGAGTTATGATGAAGAAGTTATCCCACTTTTAACCGAAGTGATTCCAGTTTATCCTGTTTGGAGATTTTGCAATTTCTTCTTGATTCTAATCAAACCAGATTGAATCACGATGTAAGAAGCTTTATATGGCCTCATTAATCATTTTATAATCACCCTGAAGTTGAATGAATATCATAGGAGCTATGATGAAGAAGTTATCCCACTTTTAACCGAAGTGGTTCCAGTTTACCCTGTTTGGAGATTTTGCAATTTCTTCTTGATTCTAATCAAACCAGAATGAATCACGATGTAAGAAGCTTGATTTGGACTCATAAATCAGTGGATAATCACCCTGAAGTTGAATCAATATCATAGGAGTTATGATGAAGAAGTTATCCCACTTTTAACCGAACTGATTCCAATTTATCCTGTTTGGAGATTTTTTAATTTCTTCTTGATTCTAGTTAAACCAGAATGAATCACGATGTAAGAAACTTGATTTGGACTCATAAAAAATTGGATAATCACCCTGAAGTTGAATCAATATCATAGGAGTTACGATGAAGAAGTTATCCCACTTTTAACCGAAGTTATTCCAGTTTATCCTCTTTGGAGATTTTGCAATTTCTTCTTGATTCTAGTTAAACCAGAATGAATCACGATGTAAGAAGCTTGATTTGGACTCATAAATCAGTGGATAATCACCCTGAAGTTGAATCAATATCATAGGAGTTATGATGAAGAGGTTATCCCACTTTTAACCAAAGTGATTTCAGTTTACCCTGTTTTGAAGATTTTGCAATTTCTTCTTGATTTTAATCAAACCAGAATGAATCACGATGTAAGAAGCTTTATTTGGCCTCATAAATAAGTTTATAATAACCCTGACGTTGAATCAATATCATAGGAGTTATGATGAAGAAGTTATCCCACCTTTAACCGAAGTGATTTCAATTTACCCTGTTTGGCGATTTTGTATTTTCTTCTTGATTCTAATCAAAACAGAATGAATCACTATGTAAGAAGCTTGATTTGGACTCATAAATCAGTGGATAATCACCCTGAAGTTGAATCAATATCATAGGAGTTATGATGAAGAAGTTATCCCACTTTTAACCGAAGTGATTCTAATTTACCTTGTTTGGAGATTTTTCAAGTTCTTCTTGATTCTAGTTAAACCAGAATGAATCACGATGTATGAAGCTTGATTTGGACTCATAAATCAGTGGATAATCACTCTGAAGTTGAACCAATATCATAGGAGTTATGATGAAGAAGTTATCCCACTTTTAATCGAAGTGACTCCAGTTTACCCTGTTTGGAAGATTTTGCAATTTCTTTTTGATTATAATCAAACCAGAATGAATCACGATGTAAGAAGTTTTATTAGGCCTCATAAATAAGTTTATAATAACCCTGACGTTGAATCAATATCATAGGAGTTATGATGAAGAAGTTATCCCACCTTTAACCGAAGTGATTTCAATTTACCCTGTTTGGCGATTTTGCATTTTCTTCTTGATTCTAATCAAAACAGAATGAATCATGATGTAAGAAGCTTGAGTTGGACTCATAAATCACTGGATAATCACCCTGAAGTTGAATCAATATCATAGGAGTTATAATGAAGAAGTTATCCCACTTTTAACCGAAGTGATTCTAATTTACCTTGTTTGGAGATTTTTCAAGTTCTTCTTGATTCTAGTTAAACCAGAATGAATCACGATGTATGAAGCTTGATTTGGACTCATAAATCAGTGGATAATCACCCTGAAGTTGAATCAATATCATAGGAGTTATGATGAAGAAGTTATCCCACTTTTAACCGAAGTGATTCCAGTTTATCCTGTTTGGAGATTTTGCAATTTCTTCTTGATTCTAGTTAAACCAGAATGAATCACGATGTAAGAAGCTTGATTTGGACTCATAAATCAGTGGATAATCACCCTGAAGTTGAATCAATATCATAGGAGTTATGATGAAGAAGTTATCCCACTTTTGACCAAAGTGATTCCATTTACCCTTTTTCGAGATTTTGCAATTTCTTCTTGATTCTAATCAAACCAGAATGAATCACGATTTAATAAGCTTTATTTGGACTCATAAAACAGTTGATAATCACCCTGAAGTTGAATCAATATCATAGGAGTCATGATGAAGAAGTTATCCCACTTTTAACCGAAGTGATTCCACTTTACCCTGTTTGGAGATTTTGTAATTTCTTCTTGATTCTAGTTAAACCAGAATGAATCACGATGTAAGAAGCTTTTTTTGGACTCATAAATCAGTGGATAATCACCCTGAAGTTGAATCAATATCATAGGAGTTATGATGAAGATGTTATCCCACTTTTAACAAAAGTTATTCTAGTTTTTCCTGTGTGGAGATTTTGTAAGTTCTTCTTGATTCTAATAAAACTAGAATGAATCACGATGTAAGAAACTTGATTTGGACTCATAAAAAATTGGATAATCACCCTGAAGTTGAATCAATATCATAGGAGTTACGATGAAGAAGTTATCCCACTTTTAACCGAAGTTATTCCAGTTTATCCTCTTTGGAGATTTTGCAATTTCTTCTTGATTCTAGTTAAACCAGAATGAATCACGATGTAAGAAGCTTGATTTGGACTCATAAATCAGTGGATAATCACCCTGAAGTTGAATCAATATCATAGGAGTTATGATGAAGAGGTTATCCCACTTTTAACCAAAGTGATTTCAGTTTACCCTGTTTTGAAGATTTTGCAATTTCTTCTTGATTTTAATCAAACCAGAATGAATCACGATGTAAGAAGCTTTATTAGGCCTCATAAATAAGTTTATAATAACCCTGACGTTGAATCAATATCATAGGAGTTATGATGAAGAAGTTATCCCACCTTTAACCGAAGTGATTTCAATTTACCCTGTTTGGCGATTTTGTATTTTCTTCTTGATTCTAATCAAAACAGAATGAATCACTATGTAAGAAGCTTGATTTGGACTCATAAATCAGTGGATAATCACCCTGAAGTTGAATCAATATCATAGGAGTTATGATGAAGAAGTTATCCCACTTTTAACCGAAGTGATTCTAATTTACCTTGTTTGGAGATTTTTCAAGTTCTTCTTGATTCTAGTTAAACCAGAATGAATCACGATGTATGAAGCTTGATTTGGACTCATAAATCAGTGGATAATCACTCTGAAGTTGAACCAATATCATAGGAGTTATGATGAAGAAGTTATCCCACTTTTAATCGAAGTGACTCCAGTTTATCCTGTTTGGAAGATTTTGCAATTTCTTTTTGATTATAATCAAACCAGAATGAATCACGATGTAAGAAGTTTTATTAGGCCTCATAAATAAGTTTATAATAACCCTGACGTTGAATCAATATCATAGGAGTTATGATGAAGAAGTTATCCCACCTTTAACCGAAGTGATTTCAATTTACCCTGTTTGGCGATTTTGCATTTTCTTCTTGATTCTAATCAAAACAGAATGAATCACGATGTAAGAAGCTTGAGTTGGACTCATAAATCAGTGGATAATCACCCTGAAGTTGAATCAATATCATAGGAGTTATAATGAAGAAGTTATACCACTTTTAACCGAAGTGATTCTAATTTACCTTGTTTGGAGATTTTTCAAGTTCTTCTTGATTCTAGTTAAACCAGAATGAATCACGATGTATGAAGCTTGATTTGGACTCATAAATCAGTGGATAATCACCCTGAAGTTGAATCAATATCATAGGAGTTATGATGAAGAAGTTATCCCACTTTTAACCGAAGTGATTCCAGTTTATCCTGTTTGGAGATTTTGCAATTTCTTCTTGATTCTAGTTAAACCAGAATGAATCACGATGTAAGAAGCTTGATTTGGACTCATAAATCAGTGGATAATCACCCTGAAGTTGAATCAATATCATAGGAGTTATGATGAAGAAGTTATCCCACTTTTGACCAAAGTGATTCCATTTACCCTGTTTGGAGATTTTGCAATTTCTTCTTGATTCTAATCAAACCAGAATGAATCACGATGTAAGAAGCTTTATTTGGACTCATAAAACAGTGGATAATCACCCTGAAGTTGAATCAATATCATAGGAGTCATGATGAAGAAGTTATCCCACTTTTAACCGAAGTGATTCCACTTTACCCTGTTTGGAGATTTTGTAATTTCTTCTTGATTCTAGTTAAACCAGAATGAATCACGATGTAAGAAGCTTTTTTGGACTCATAAATCAGTGGATAATCACCCTGAAGTTGAATCAATATCATAGGAGTTATGATGAAGATGTTATCCCACTTTTAACAAAAGTTATTCTAGTTTTTCCTGTGTGGAGATTTTGTAAGTTCTTCTTGATTCTAATAAAACTAGAATGAATCACGATGTAAGAAGCTTGATTTGGACTCATAAATCAGTGGATAATCACCCTGAAGTTGAATCAATATCATAGGAGTCATGATGAAGAAGTTATCCCTCTTTTAACCGAAGTGATTCCAGTTTACCCTGTTTGGAGATTTTGCATTTTCATCTTGATTCTAATCAAACCAGAATGAATCACGATGTAAGAAGCTTTATTTGGACTCATAAATCAGTGGATAATCACCCTGAATTTGAATCAATATCATAGGAGTTATGATGAAGAAGTTATCCCACCTTTAACCAAAGTGATTTCAGTTTACCCTGTTTGGAGATTTTGCATTTTCTTCTTGATTCTAATCAAACCAGAATGAATCACGATGTAAGAAGCTTGATTTGGACTCATAAATCAGTGGATAATCACCCTGAAGTTGAATCAATATCATAGGAGTTATGATGAAGAAGTTATCCCACTTTTAACCGAAGTGATTCCAGTTTACCCTGTTTGGAGATTTTGCAATTTCTTCTTGATTCTAATCAAACCAGAATGAATCACGATGTAAGAAGCTTTATTTGGACTCATAAATCAGTTTATAATCACCCTGAAGTTGAATCAATATCATAGGAGTTATGATGAAGAAGTTATCCCACTTTTAACCGAAGTGATTCTAGTTTACCCTGTTTGGAGATTTTGCAATTTCTTCTTGATTCTAATGAAACCAGAATGAATCACGATTTAAGAAGCTTGATTTGGACTCATAAATCAGTGGATAATCACCCTGAAGTTGAATCAATATCATAGGAGTTATGATGAAGAAGTTATCCCACTTTTAACCGAAGTGATTCCAGTTTACCCTTTTTGGAGATTTTGCAATTTCTTCTTGATTCTAATCAAACCAGAATGAATCACGATGTAAGAAGCTTTATTTGGACTCATAAATCAGTGGATAATCACCCTGAAGTTGAATCAATATCATAGGAGTTATGATGAAGAAGTTATCCCACTTTTAACCGAAGTGATTCCAGTTTACCCTTTTTGGAGATTTTGCAATTTCTTCTTGATTCTAATCAAACCAGAATGAATCACGATGTAAGAAGCTTGATTTGGACTCATAAATCAGTGGATAATCACCCTGAAGTTGAATCAATATCATAGGAGTTATGATGAAGAAGTTATCCCACTTTTAACCGAAGTGATTCCAGTTTACCCTTTTGGAGATTTTGCAATTTCTTCTTGATTCTAATCAAACCAGAATGAATCACGATGTAAGAAGCTTGATTTGGACTCATAAATCAGTTGATAATCACCCTGAAGTTGAATCAATATCATAGGAGTTATGATGAAGAAGTTATCCCACTTTAACCGAAGTGATTCCAGTTTACCCTGTTTGGAGATTTTGCAATTTCTTCTTGATTCTAATCAAACCAGAATGAATCACGATGTAAGAAGCTTGATTTGGACTCATAAATCAGTGGATAATCACCCTGAAGTTGAATCAATATCATAGGAGTTATGATGAAGAAGTTATCCCACTTTTAACCGAAGTGATTCCAGTTTACCCTGTTTGGAGATTTTGCAATTTCTTCTTGATTCTAATCAAACCAGAATGAATCACGATGTAAGAAGCTTGATTTGGACTCATAAATCAGTGGATAATCACCCTGAAGTTGAATCAATATCATAGGAGTTATGATGAAGAAGTTATCCCACTTTTAACCGAAGTGATTCCAGTTTACCCTGTTTGGAGATTTTGCAATTTCTTCTTGATTCTAATCAAACCAGAATGAATCACGATGTAAGAAGCTTGATTTGGACTCATAAATCAGTGGATAATCACCCTGAAGTTGAATCAATATCATAGGAGTTATGATGAAGAAGTTATCCCACTTTTAACCGAAGTGATTCCAGTTTACCCTGTTTGGAGATTTTGCAATTTCTTCTTGATTCTAATAAAACCAGAATGAATCACGATGTAAGAAGCTTGATTTGGACTCATAAATCAGTGGATAATCACCCTGAAGTTGAATCAATATCATAGGAGTTATGATGAAGAAGTTATCCCACTTTTAACCGAAGTGATTCCAGTTTACCCTGTTTGGAGATTTTGCAATTTCTTCTTGATTCTAATCAAACCAGAATGAATCACGATGTAAGAAGCTTGATTTGGACTCATAAATCAGTGGATAATCACCCTGAAGTTGAATCAATATCATAGGAGTTATGATGAAGAAGTTATCCCACTTTTAACCGAAGTGATTCCAGTTTACCCTGTTTGGAGATTTTGCAATTTCTTCTTGATTCTAATCAAACCAGAATGAATCACGATGTAAGAAGCTTGATTTGGACTCATAAATCAGTGGATAATCACCCTGAAGTTGAATCAATATCATAGGAGTTATGATGAAGAAGTTATCCCACTTTTAACCGAAGTGATTCCAGTTTACCCTGTTTGGAGATTTTGCAATTTCTTCTTGATTCTAATCAAACCAGAATGAATCACGATGTAAGAAGCTTGATTTGGACTCATAAATCAGTGGATAATCACCCTGAAGTTGAATCAATATCATAGGAGTTATGATGAAGAAGTTATCCCACTTTTAACCGAAGTGATTCCAGTTTACCCTGTTTGGAGATTTTGCAATTTCTTCTTGATTCTAATCAAACCAGAATGAATCACGATGTAAGAAGCTTGATTTGGACTCATAAATCAGTGGATAATCACCCTGAAGTTGAATCAATATCATAGGAGTTATGATGAAGAAGTTATCCCACTTTTAACCGAAGTGATTCCAGTTTACCCTGTTTGGAGATTTTGCAATTTCTTCTTGATTCTAATCAAACCAGAATGAATCACGATGTAAGAAGCTTGATTTGGACTCATAAATCAGTGGATAATCACCCTGAAGTTGAATCAATATCATAGGAGTTATGATGAAGAAGTTATCCCACTTTTAACCGAAGTGATTCCAGTTTACCCTGTTTGGAGATTTTGCAATTTCTTCTTGATTCTAATCAAACCAGAATGAATCACGATGTAAGAAGCTTGATTTGGACTCATAAATCAGTGGATAATCACCCTGAAGTTGAATCAATATCATAGGAGTTATGATGAAGAAGTTATCCCACTTTTAACCGAAGTGATTCCAGTTTACCCTGTTTGGAGATTTTGCAATTTCTTCTTGATTCTAATCAAACCAGAATGAATCACGATGTAAGAAGCTTGATTTGGACTCATAAATCAGTGGATAATCACCCTGAAGTTGAATCAATATCATAGGAGTTATGATGAAGAAGTTATCCCACTTTTAACCGAAGTGATTCCAGTTTACCCTGTTTGGAGATTTTGCAATTTCTTCTTGATTCTAATAAAACCAGAATGAATCACGATGTAAGAAGCTTGATTTGGACTCATAAATCAGTGGATAATCACCCTGAAGTTGAATCAATATCATAGGAGTTATGATGAAGAAGTTATCCCACTTTTAACCGAAGTGATTCCAGTTTACCCTGTTTGGAGATTTGCAATTTCTTCTTGATTCTAATCAAACCAGAATGAATCACGATGTAAGAAGCTTGATTTGGACTCATAAATCAGTGGATAATCACCCTGAAGTTGAATCAATATCATAGGAGTTATGATGAAGAAGTTATCCCACTTTTAACCGAAGTGATTCCAGTTTACCCTGTTTGGAGATTTTGCAATTTCTTCTTGATTCTAATAAACCAGAATGAATCACGATGTAAGAAGCTTGATTTGGACTCATAAATCAGTGGATAATCACCCTGAAGTTGAATCAATATCATAGGAGTTATGATGAAGAAGTTATCCCACTTTTAACCGAAGTGATTCCAGTTTACCCTGTTTGGAGATTTTGCAATTTCTTCTTGATTCTAATCAAACCAGAATGAATCACGATGTAAGAAGCTTGATTTGGACTCATAAATCAGTGGATAATCACCCTGAAGTTGAATCAATATCATAGGAGTTATGATGAAGAAGTTATCCCACTTTTAACCGAAGTGATTCCAGTTTACCCTGTTTGGAGATTTTGCAATTTCTTCTTGATTCTAATCAAAAAAAGAATGAATCACGATGTAAGAAGCTTGATTTGGACTCATAAATCAGTGGATAATCACCCTGAAGTTGAATCAATATCATAGGAGTTATGATGAAGAAGTTATCCCACTTTTAACCGAAGTGATTCCAGTTTACCCTGTTTGGAGATTTTGCAATTTCTTCTTGATTCTAATAAACCAGAATGAATCACGATGTAAGAAGCTTGATTTGGACTCATAAATCAGTGGATAATCACCCTGAAGTTGAATCAATATCATAGGAGTTATGATGAAGAAGTTATCCCACTTTTAACCGAAGTGATTCCAGTTTACCCTGTTTGGAGATTTTGCAATTTCTTCTTGATTCTAATCAAACCAGAATGAATCACGATGTAAGAAGCTTGATTTGGACTCATAAATCAGTGGATAATCACCCTGAAGTTGAATCAATATCATAGGAGTTATGATGAAGAAGTTATCCCACTTTTAACCGAAGTGATTCCAGTTTACCCTGTTTGGAGATTTTGCAATTTCTTCTTGATTCTAATCAAACCAGAATGAATCACGATGTAAGAAGCTTGATTTGGACTCATAAATCAGTGGATAATCACCCTGAAGTTGAATCAATATCATAGGAGTTATGATGAAGAAGTTATCCCACTTTTAACCGAAGTGATTCCAGTTTACCCTGTTTGGAGATTTTGCAATTTCTTCTTGATTCTAATCAAAACCAGAATGAATCACGATGTAAGAAGCTTGATTTGGACTCATAAATCAGTGGATAATCACCCTGAAGTTGAATCAATATCATAGGAGTTATGATGAAGAAGTTATCCCACTTTTAACCGAAGTGATTCCAGTTTACCCTGTTTGGAGATTTTGCAATTTCTTCTTGATTCTAATAAAACCAGAATGAATCACGATGTAAGAAGCTTGATTTGGACTCATAAATCAGTGGATAATCACCCTGAAGTTGAATCAATATCATAGGAGTTATGATGAAGAAGTTATCCCACTTTTAACCGAAGTGATTCCAGTTTACCCTGTTTGGAGATTTTGCAATTTCTTCTTGATTCTAATAAACCAGAATGAATCACGATGTAAGAAGCTTGATTTGGACTCATAAATCAGTGGATAATCACCCTGAAGTTGAATCAATATCATAGGAGTTATGATGAAGAAGTTATCCCACTTTTAACCGAAGTGATTCCAGTTTACCCTGTTTGGAGATTTGGCAATTTCTTCTTGATTCTAATAAAACCAGAATGAATCACGATGTAAGAAGCTTGATTTGGACTCATAAATCAGTGGATAATCACCCTGAAGTTGAATCAATATCATAGGAGTTATGATGAAGAAGTTATCCCACTTTTAACCGAAGTGATTCCAGTTTACCCTGTTTGGAGATTTGGCAATTTCTTCTTGATTCTAATAAAACCAGAATGAATCACGATGTAAGAAGCTTGATTTGGACTCATAAATCAGTGGATAATCACCCTGAAGTTGAATCAATATCATAGGAGTTATGATGAAGAAGTTATCCCACTTTTAACCGAAGTGATTCCAGTTTACCCTGTTTGGAGATTTACAATTTCTTCTTGATACTAATAAAACCAGAATGAATCACGATGTAAGAAGCTTGATTTGGACTCATAAATCAGTGGATAATCACCCTGAAGTTGAATCAATATCATAGGAGTTATGATGAAGAAGTTATCCCACTTTTAACCGAAGTGATTCCAGTTTACCCTGTTTGGAGATTTGGCAATTTCTTCTTGATACTAATAAAACCAGAATGAATCACGATGTAAGAAGCTTGATTTGGACTCATAAATCAGTGGATAATCACCCTGAAGTTGAATCAATATCATAGGAGTTATGATGAAGAAGTTATCCCACTTTTAACCGAAGTGATTCCAGTTTACCCTGTTTGGAGATTTTGCAATTTCTTCTTGATTCTAATCAAACCAGAATGAATCACGATGTAAGAAGCTTGATTTGGACTCATAAATCAGTGGATAATCACCCTGAAGTTGAATCAATATCATAGGAGTTATGATGAAGAAGTTATCCCACTTTTAACCGAAGTGATTCCAGTTTACCCTGTTTGGAGATTTTGCAATTTCTTCTTGATTCTAATAAACCAGAATGAATCACGATGTAAGAAGCTTGATTTGGACTCATAAATCAGTGGATAATCACCCTGAAGTTGAATCAATATCATAGGAGTTATGATGAAGAAGTTATCCCACTTTTAACCGAAGTGATTCCAGTTTACCCTGTTTGGAGATTTTGCAATTTCTTCTTGATACTAATAAAACCAGAATGAATCACGATGTAAGAAGCTTGATTTGGACTCATAAATCAGTGGATAATCACCCTGAAGTTGAATCAATATCATAGGAGTTATGATGAAGAAGTTATCCCACTTTTAACCGAAGTGATTCCAGTTTACCCTGTTTGGAGATTTGGCAATTTCTTCTTGATACTAATAAAACCAGAATGAATCACGATGTAAGAAGCTTGATTTGGACTCATAAATCAGTGGATAATCACCCTGAAGTTGAATCAATATCATAGGAGTTATGATGAAGAAGTTATCCCACTTTTAACCGAAGTGATTCCAGTTTACCCTGTTTGGAGATTTGGCAATTTCTTCTTGATACTAATAAAACCAGAATGAATCACGATGTAAGAAGCTTGATTTGGACTCATAAATCAGTGGATAATCACCCTGAAGTTGAATCAATATCATAGGAGTTATGATGAAGAAGTTATCCCACTTTTAACCGAAGTGATTCCAGTTTACCCTGTTTGGAGATTTTGCAATTTCTTCTTGATTCTAATAAAACCAGAATGAATCACGATGTAAGAAGCTTGATTTGGACTCATAAATCAGTGGATAATCACCCTGAAGTTGAATCAATATCATAGGAGTTATGATGAAGAAGTTATCCCACTTTTAACCGAAGTGATTCCAGTTTACCCTGTTTGGAGATTTGCAATTTCTTCTTGATTCTAATAAAACCAGAATGAATCACGATGTAAGAAGCTTGATTTGGACTCATAAATCAGTGGATAATCACCCTGAAGTTGAATCAATATCATAGGAGTTATGATGAAGAAGTTATCCCACTTTTAACCGAAGTGATTCCAGTTTACCCTGTTTGGAGATTTGCAATTTCTTCTTGATACTAATCAAACCAGAATGAATCACGATGTAAGAAGCTTGATTTGGACTCATAAATCAGTGGATAATCACCCTGAAGTTGAATCAATATCATAGGAGTTATGATGAAGAAGTTATCCCACTTTTAACCGAAGTGATTCCAGTTTACCCTGTTTGGAGATTTTGCAATTTCTTCTTGATTCTAATCAAACCAGAATGAATCACGATGTAAGAAGCTTGATTTGGACTCATAAATCAGTGGATAATCACCCTGAAGTTGAATCAATATCATAGGAGTTATGATGAAGAAGTTATCCCACTTTTAACCGAAGTGATTCCAGTTTACCCTGTTTGGAGATTTGGCAATTTCTTCTTGATTCTAATAAACCAGAATGAATCACGATGTAAGAAGCTTGATTTGGACTCATAAATCAGTGGATAATCACCCTGAAGTTGAATCAATATCATAGGAGTTATGATGAAGAAGTTATCCCACTTTTAACCGAAGTGATTCCAGTTTACCCTGTTTGGAGATTTTGCAATTTCTTCTTGATTCTAATCAAACCAGAATGAATCAAGATGTAAGAAGCTTGATTTGGACTCATAAATCAGTGGATAATCACCCTGAAGTTGAATCAATATCATAGGAGTTATGATGAAGAAGTTATCCCACTTTTAACCGAAGTGATTCCAGTTTACCCTGTTTGGAGATTTGCAATTTCTTCTTGATTCTAATAAAACCAGAATGAATCACGATGTAAGAAGCTTGATTTGGACTCATAAATCAGTGGATAATCACCCTGAAGTTGAATCAATATCATAGGAGTTATGATGAAGAAGTTATCCCACTTTTAACCGAAGTGATTCCAGTTTACCCTGTTTGGAGATTTTGCAATTTCTTCTTGATTCTAATAAACCAGAATGAATCACGATGTAAGAAGCTTGATTTGGACTCATAAATCAGTGGATAATCACCCTGAAGTTGAATCAATATCATAGGAGTTATGATGAAGAAGTTATCCCACTTTTAACCGAAGTGATTCCAGTTTACCCTGTTTGGAGATTTTGCAATTTCTTCTTGATTCTAATAAAACCAGAATGAATCACGATGTAAGAAGCTTGATTTGGACTCATAAATCAGTGGATAATCACCCTGAAGTTGAATCAATATCATAGGAGTTATGATGAAGAAGTTATCCCACTTTTAACCGAAGTGATTCCAGTTTACCCTGTTTGGAGATTTGGCAATTTCTTCTTGATTCTAATCAAAACCAGAATGAATCACGATGTAAGAAGCTTGATTTGGACTCATAAATCAGTGGATAATCACCCTGAAGTTGAATCAATATCATAGGAGTTATGATGAAGAAGTTATCCCACTTTTAACCGAAGTGATTCCAGTTTACCCTGTTTGGAGATTTTGCAATTTCTTCTTGATTCTAATCAAAACCAGAATGAATCACGATGTAAGAAGCTTGATTTGGACTCATAAATCAGTGGATAATCACCCTGAAGTTGAATCAATATCATAGGAGTTATGATGAAGAAGTTATCCCACTTTTAACCGAAGTGATTCCAGTTTACCCTGTTTGGAGATTTGGCAATTTCTTCTTGATTCTAATAAAACCAGAATGAATCACGATGTAAGAAGCTTGATTTGGACTCATAAATCAGTGGATAATCACCCTGAAGTTGAATCAATATCATAGGAGTTATGATGAAGAAGTTATCCCACTTTTAACCGAAGTGATTCCAGTTTACCCTGTTTGGAGATTTTGCAATTTCTTCTTGATTCTAATAAAACCAGAATGAATCACGATGTAAGAAGCTTGATTTGGACTCATAAATCAGTGGATAATCACCCTGAAGTTGAATCAATATCATAGGAGTTATGATGAAGAAGTTATCCCACTTTAACCGAAGTGATTCCAGTTTACCCTGTTTGGAGATTTTGCAATTTCTTCTTGATTACTAATCAAAACCAGAATGAATCACGATGTAAGAAGCTTGATTTGGACTCATAAATCAGTGGATAATCACCCTGAAGTTGAATCAATATCATAGGAGTTATGATGAAGAAGTTATCCCACTTTTAACCGAAGTGATTCCAGTTTACCCTGTTTGGAGATTTTGGCAATTTCTTCTTGATTCTAATCAAACCAGAATGAATCACGATGTAAGAAGCTTGATTTGGACTCATAAATCAGTGGATAATCACCCTGAAGTTGAATCAATATCATAGGAGTTATGATGAAGAAGTTATCCCACTTTTAACCGAAGTGATTCCAGTTTACCCTGTTTGGAGATTTGCAATTTCTTCTTGATTCTAATCAAACCAGAATGAATCACGATGTAAGAAGCTTGATTTGGACTCATAAATCAGTGGATAATCACCCTGAAGTTGAATCAATATCATAGGAGTTATGATGAAGAAGTTATCCCACTTTTAACCGAAGTGATTCCAGTTTACCCTGTTTGGAGATTTTGCAATTTCTTCTTGATTCTAATCAAAACAGAATGAATCACGATGTAAGAAGCTTGATTTGGACTCATAAATCAGTGGATAATCACCCTGAAGTTGAATCAATATCATAGGAGTTATGATGAAGAAGTTATCCCACTTTTAACCGAAGTGATTCCAGTTTACCCTGTTTGGAGATTTTGCAATTTCTTCTTGATTCTAATAAACCAGAATGAATCACGATGTAAGAAGCTTGATTTGGACTCATAAATCAGTGGATAATCACCCTGAAGTTGAATCAATATCATAGGAGTTATGATGAAGAAGTTATCCCACTTTTAACCGAAGTGATTCAGTTTACCCTGTTTGGAGATTTTGCAATTTCTTCTTGATTCTAATAAACCAGAATGAATCACGATGTAAGAAGCTTGATTTGGACTCATAAATCAGTGGATAATCACCCTGAAGTTGAATCAATATCATAGGAGTTATGATGAAGAAGTTATCCCACTTTTAACCGAAGTGATTCTAGTTTACCCGTTTTGGAGATTTGGCAATTTCTTCTTGATTCTAATCAAACCAGAATGAATCACGATGTAAGAAGCTTGATTTGGACTCATAAATCAGTGGATAATCACCCTGAAGTTGAATCAATATCATAGGAGTTATGATGAAGAAGTTATCCCACTTTTAACCGAAGTGATTCCAGTTTACCCTGTTTGGAGATTTTGCAATTTCTTCTTGATTCTAGGTAAACCAGAATGAATCACGATGTAAGAAGCTTGATTTGGACTCATAAATCAGTGGATAATCACCCTGAAGTTGAATCAATATCATAGGAGTTATGAGGAAGAAGTTATCCCACCTTTAACCGAAGTGATTCCAGTTTACCCTGTTTGGAGATTTTGCATTTTCTTCTTGATTCTAATCAAACCAGAATGAATCACGATGTAAGAAGCTTGATTTGGACTCATAAATCATTGGATAATCACCCTGAAGTTGAATCAATATCATAGGAGTTATGATGAAGAAGTTATCTCACATTTAACGAAGTGATTACAGTTTACCCTGTTTGGAGATTTTGCAATTTCATCTTGATTCTAATCAAAACAGAATGAATCACGATGTAAGAAGCTTGATTTGGACTCATAAATCAGTGGATAATCACCCTGAAGTTGAATCAATAACATAGGAGTTATGATGAAGAAGTTATCCCACTTTTAACCGAAGTGATTCCAGTTTTTCCTGTTTGGAGATTTTGTAATTTCTTCTTGATTCTAATCAAACCAGAATGAATCACGATGTAAGAAGCTTGATTTGGACTCATAAATCTGTTTATAATCACCCTGAAGTTGAATCAATATCATAGGAGTTATGATGAAGAAGTTATCCCACTTTTAATCGAAGTGATTCAAGTTACCCTGTTTTGGAGATTTTGCAATTTCTTCTTGATTCTAGTTAAACCAGAATGAATCACGATGTAAGAAGCTTGATTTGGAATCATAAATCAGTTTATATTCACCCTGAAATTGAATCAATATCATAGGAGTTATGACGAAGAAGTTATCCCACTTTTAACCGAGGTGATTCTAGTTTACCCTGTTTTGAGATTTGACAATTTCTTCTTGATTCTAATCAAACCAGAATGAATAACGATGTAAGAAGCTTGATTTGGACTCATAAATCAGTGGATAATCACCCTGAAGTTGAATCAATATCATAGGAGTTATGATGAAGAAGTTATCCCACTTTTAACCGAAGTGATTCAAGTTTACCTTGTTTTGGAGATTTTGCAATTTCTTCTTAATTCTAGTTAAACCAGAATGAATCACGAAGTAGGAAACTTGATTTGGACTCATAAAATCAGTGGATAATCACCCTGAAGTTGAATCAATATCATAGGTGTTATGATGAAGAAGTTATCCCACTTTTGACCGAAGTGATTCCAGTTTACCCTGTTTTGAGATTTTGCAATTTCTTCTTGATTCTAATCAAACCAGAATGAATCACGATGTAAGAAGCTTTATTTGGACTCATAAATCAGTTTATAATCACCCTGAAGTTGAATCAATATCATAGGAGTTATGATGAAGAAGTTATCCCACCTTTAACCGAAGTGATTCCAGTTTATCCTGTTTGGAGATTTTGTATTGTCTTCTTGATTCTAATCAAAACAGAATGAATCACGATGTAAGAAGCTTGATTTGGACTCATAAATCAGTGGATAATCACCCTGAAGTTGAATCAATATCATAGGAGTTATGATGAAGAAGTTATCCCACTTTTAATCGAAGTAATTCCTGTTTACCCTGTTTTGAGATTTTGCAATTTCTTCTTGATTCTAATGAAACCTTAATGAATCACGATGTAAGAAGCTTGATTTGGACTCATAAATTAGTGGATAATCACCCTGAAGTTGAATCAATATCATAGGAGTTATGATGAAGAAGTTATTCCACTTTTAACCGAAGTGATTCCAGTTTATCCTGTTTGTTGATTTTGCAATTTCTTCTGATTCTAATCAAAAAAGAATGAATCACGATGTAAGAATCTTGATTTGGACTCATAAATCAGTGGATAATCACCCTGAAGTTTAATCAATATCATAGGAAATATGATGAAGAAGTTATCCTACTTTTAACCGAAGAGATTCCAGTTTACCATGTTTTGAGATTTTGCAATTTCTTCTTGATTATATTCAAAACAGAATAAATCACGATGTAAGAAGCTTGATTTTGAATCATAAATCAGTGGATAATCACCCTGAAGTTGAATCAATATCATAGGAGTTATGATGAAGAAGTTATTCCACTTTTAATCGAAGTGATTCCAGTTTATCCTGTTTGGAGATTTTGCAATTTTTTTTGATTCTAATCAAACCAGAATGAATCAAAATGTAAGAAGCTTGATTTGGACTCATAAATCAGTGGATAATCACCCTGAAGTTGAATCAATATCATAGGAGTTATGATGAAGAAGTTATCCCACTTCTACCGAAGTGATTACAGCTTACCCGATTTGGAGATTTTGCAATTTCTTCTTTATTCTAATCAAACCAGAATGAATCACGATGTAAGAAGCTTGATTTGGAATCATAAATCAGTGGATAATCACCCTGAATTTGAATCAATATCATAGGAGTTATGATGAAGAAGTTACCTCACTTTTAACCGAAGTGATTCCAATTTACCCTGTTTAGAGATTTTGCAATTTTTTCTTGATTCTAATCAAACAAGAATGAATCACGATTTAAGAAGCTTTATTTGGAATCATAAATCAGTGGATAATCACCCTGAATTTGAATCAATATCATAGGAGTTATGATGAAGAAGTTATCCCACTTTTAACCGAAGTGATTCAAGTTTACCTTGTTTTGGAGATTTTGCAATTTCTTCTTAATTCTAGTTAAACCAGAATGAATCACGATGTAAGAAGCTTGATTTGGAATCATAAATCAGTTTATAATCACCCTGAAATTGAATTAATATCATAGGAGTTATGACGAAGAAGTTATCCCACTTTTAACCGAGGTGATTCTAGTTTACCCCGTTTTGAGATTTGGCAATTTCTTCTTGATTCTAATCAAACCAGAATGAATAACGATGTAAGAAGCTTGATTTGGACTCATAAATCAGTGGATAATCACCCTGAAGTTGAATCAATATCATAGGAGTTATGATGAAGAAGTTATACCACTTTTAACCGAAGTGATTCCAGTTTGTCCTGTTTGGAAATTTTGCAATTTCTCCTTGATTCTAGTTAAACCAGAATGAATCACGATGTAAGAGCTTGATTTGGAATCATAAATAAGTGGATAATCACCCTGAAGTTGAATCAATATCATAGGAGTTATGAGGAAGAAGTTATCCCACCTTTAACCAAAGTGATTCTAGTTTACCCTGTTTGGAGATTTTGCATTTTCTTCTTGATTCTAATCAAACCAGAATGAATCACGATGTAAGAAGCTTGATTTGGAATCATAAATCATTGGATAATCACCCTGAAGTTGAATCAATATCATAGGAGTTATGATGAAGAAGTTATCTCACTTTTATCGAAGTGATTACAGTTTACCCTGTTTGGAGATTTTGTAATTTCATCTTGATTCTAATGAAAACAGTATGAATTACGATGTAAGAAGCTTTATTTGGACTCATAAATCAGTGGATAATCACTCTGAAGTTGAATCAATAACATAGGAGTTATGATGAAGAAGTTATCCCACTTTTAACCGAAGTGATTCCAGTTTATCCTATTTGGAGATTTTGCAATTTCTTCTTGATTCTAGTTAAACCAGAATGAATCACGATGTAAGAAGCTTGATTTGGACTCATAAATCAGTGGATAATCACCCTGAAGTTTAATCAATATCATAGGAGTTATGATGAAGAAGTTATCCCCCTTTTAACCGAAGTGATTCTAGTTTACCCTGTTTAGAAATTTTGCAATTTCTTCTTGATTCTAGTTAAACCAGAATGAATCACGAAGTAAGAAACTTGATTTGGACTCATAAAATCAGTGGATAATCACCCTGAAGTTGAATCAATATCATAGGTGTTATGATGAAGAAGTTATCCCACTTTTGACCGAAGTGATTCCAGTTTACCCTGTTTTGAGATTTTGCAATTTCTTCTTGATTCTAATCAAACCAGAATGAATCACGATGTAAGAAGCTTTATTTGGACTCATAAATCAGTTTATTATTACCCTGAAGTTGAATCAATATCATAGGAGTTATGATGCAGAAGTTATCCCACCTTTAACAGAAGTGATTCCATATTATCCTGTTTGGAGATTTTGCATTT
Organism: Moricandia moricandioides; assembly: GCA_905132885.1. Lineage (NCBI taxonomy): Eukaryota > Viridiplantae > Streptophyta > Magnoliopsida > Brassicales > Brassicaceae > Moricandia > Moricandia moricandioides. The sequence goes on from CAJHQQ010002087.1 coordinate 37,563, forward strand.
TCATCTTGATTCTAATCAAAACAGAATGAATCACGATGTAAGAAGCTTGATTTGGACTCATAAATCAGTGGATAATCACCCTGAAGTTGAATCAATATCATAGGAGTTATGATGAAGAAGTTATCCCACTTTTAACCGAAGTGATTCCAGTTTACCATGTATGGAGATTTTGTAATTTCTTCTTGATTCTAATCAAACCAGAATGAATCACGATGTAAGAAGCTTGATTTGGACTCATAAATCAGTGGATAATCACCATGAAGTTGAATCAATATCATAGGAGTTATGATGAAGAAGTTATCCCACTTTTAATCGAAGTAATTCCTGTTTACCCTGTTTTGAGATTTTGCAATTTCTTCTCGATTCTAATGAAACCATAATGAATCACGATGTAAGAAGCTTGATTTGGACTCATAAATTAGTGGATAATCACCCTGAAGTTGAATCAATATCATAGGAGTTATGATGAAGAAGTTATTCCACTTTTAACCGAAGTGATTCCAGTTTATCCTGTTTGTTGATTTTGCAATTTCTTCTTGATTCTAATCAAAAAAGAATGAATCACGATGTAAGAATCTTGATTTGGACTCATAAATCAGTGGATAATCACCCTGAAGTTTAATCAATATCATAGGAAATATGATGAAGAAGTTATCCCAATTTTAACCGAAGAGATTCTAGTTTACCCTGTTTTGAGATTTTGCAATTTCTTCTTGATTATAATCAAAACAGAATGAATCACGATGTAAGAATCTTGATTTGGAATCATAAATCAGTGGATAATCACCCTGAAGTTGAATCAATATCATAGGAGTTATGATGGAAAAGTTATTCCACTTTTAATCGAAGTGATTCCAGTTTACCCTGTTTGGATATTTTGCAATTTTTCTTGATTCTAATCAAACCAGAATGAATCACAATCTAAGAAGCTTGATTTGGACTCATAAATCAGTGGATAATCACCCTGAAGTTGAATCAATATCATAGGAGTTATGATGAAGAAGTTATCCCACTTTTACCGAAGTGATTACAGCTTACCCGATTTGGAGATTTTGCAATTTCTTCTTAATTCTAATCAAACCAGAATGAATCACGGTGTAAGAAGCTTGATTTGGAATCATAAATCAGTGGATAATCACCCTGAATTTGAATCAATAACATAGGAGTTATGATGAAGAAGTTACCTCACTTTTAACCGAAGTGATTCCAATTTACCCTGTTTGGAGATTTTACAATTTCTTCTTGATTCTAATCAAACCAGAATGAATCACGATTTAAGAAGCTTTATTTGGAATCATAAATCAGTGGATAATCACCCTGAATTTGAATCAATATCATAGGAGTTATGATGAAGAAGTTATCCCACTTTTAACCGAAGTGATTCAAGTTTATCTTGTTTTGGAGATTTTGCAATTTCTTCTTAATTCTAGTTAAACCAGAATGAATCACGATGTAAGAAGCTTGATTTGGAATCATAAATCAGTTTATAATCACCCTGAAATTGAATTAATATCATAGGAGTTATGACGAAGAAGTTATCCCACTTTTAACCGAGGTGATTCTAGTTTACCCCGTTTTGAGATTTGGCAATTTCTTCTTGATTCTAATCAAACCAGAATGAATAACGATGTAAGAAGCTTGATTTGGACTCATAAATCAGTGGATAATCACCCTGAAGTTGAATCAATATCATAGGAGTTATGATGAAGAAGTTATCCCACTTTTAACCGAGGTGATTCTAGTTTACCCCGTTTTGAGATTTGGCAATTTCTTCTTGATTCTAATCAAACCAGAATGAATCACAATCTAAGAAGCTTGATTTGGACTCATAAATCAGTGGATAATCACCCTGAAGTTGAATCAATATCATAGGAGTTATGATGAAGAAGTTATCCCACTTTTACCGAAGTGATTACAGCTTACCCGATTTGGAGATTTTGCAATTTCTTCTTGATTCTAATCAAACCAGAATGAATCACGGTGTAAGAAGCTTGATTTGGAATCATAAATCAGTGGATAATCACCCTGAATTTGAATCAATAACATAGGAGTTATGATGAAGAAGTTACCTCACTTTTAACCGAAGTGATTCCAATTTACCCTGTTTGGAGATTTTACAATTTCTTCTTGATTCTAATCAAACCAGAATGAATCACGATTTAAGAAGCTTTATTTGGAATCATAAATCAGTGGATAATCACCCTGAATTTGAATCAATATCATAGGAGTTATGATGAAGAAGTTATCCCACTTTTAACCGAAGTGATTCAAGTTTATCTTGTTTTGGAGATTTTGCAATTTCTTCTTAATTCTAGTTAAACCAGAATGAATCACGATGTAAGAAGCTTGATTTGGAATCATAAATCAGTTTATAATCACCCTGAAATTGAATTAATATCATAGGAGTTATGACGAAGAAGTTATCCCACTTTTAACCGAGGTGATTCTAGTTTACCCCGTTTTGAGATTTGGTAATTTTTCTTGATTCTAATCAAACCAGAATGAATCACGATGTAAGAAGCTTGATTTGGAATCATAAATCATTGGATAATCACGCTGAAGTTGAATCAATATCATAGGAGTTATGATGAAGAAGTTATATCACTTTTATCGAAGTGATTACAGTTTACCCTGTTTGGAGATTTTGCAATTTCATCTTGATTCTAATGAAAACAGTATGAATCACGATGTAAGAAGCTTTATTTGGACTCATAAATCAGTGGATAATAACCCTGAAGTTGAATCAATAACATAGGAGTTATGATGAAGAAGTTATCCCACTTTTAACAAAAGTGATTCCAGTTTATCCTGTTTGGAGATTTTGCAATTTCTTCTTGATTCTAGTTAAACCAGAATGAATCACGATGTAAGAAGCTTGATTTGGACTCATAAATCAGTGGATAATCACCCTGAAGTTTAATCAATATCATAGGAGTTATGATGAAGAAGTTATCCCACTTTTAACCGAAGTGATTTTAGTTTACCCTGTTTAGAAATTTTGCAATTTCTTCTTGATTCTAGTTAAACCAGAATGAATCACGAAGTAAGAAACTTGATTTGGACTCATAAAATCAGTGGATAATCACCCTGAAGTTGAATCAATATCATAGGTGTTATGATTCAAAAGTTATCCCACTTTTGACCGAAGTGATTCCAGTTTACCCTGTTTTGAGATTTTGCAATTTTTTCTTGATTCTAATCAAACCAGAATGAATCACGATGTAAGAAGTTTTATTTGGACTCATAAATCAGTTTATAATCACCCTGAAGTTGAATCAATATCATAGGAGTTATGATGAAGAAGTTATCCCACCTTTAACCGAAGTGATTCCATATTATCCTGTTTGGAGATTTTGCATTTTCATCTTGATTCTAATCAAAACAGAATGAATCACGATGTAAGAAGCTTGATTTGGACTCATAAATCAGTGGATAATCACCCTGAAGTTGAATCAATATCATAGGAGTTATGATGAAGAAATTATCCCACTTTTAACCGAAGTGATTCCAGTTTACCATGTATGGAGATTTTGCAATTTCTTCTTGCTTCTAGTTAAACCAGAATGAATCACGATGTAAGAAGCTTTATTTGGACTCATAAATCTGTGGATAATCACCATGAAGTTGAATCAATATCATAGGAGTTATGATGAAGAAGTTATCCCACTTTTAATCGAAGTAATTCCTGTTTACCTTGTTTTGGAGATTTTGCAATTTCTTCTTAATTCTAGTTAAACCAGAATGAATCACGATGTAATAAGCTTGATTTGGAATCATAAATCAGTTTATAATCACCCTGAAATTGAATTAATATCATAGGAGTTATGACGAAGAAGTTATCCCACTTTTAACCGAGGTGATTCTAGTTTACCCCGTTTTGAGATTTGGCAATTTCTTCTTGATTCTAATCAAACCAGAATGAATAACGATGTAAGAAGCTTGATTTGGACTCATAAATCAGTGGATAATCACCCTGAAGTTGAATCAATATCATAGGAGTTATGATGAAGAAGTTATCCCACTTTTACCGAAGTGATTACAGCTTTCCCGATTTGGAGATTTTGCAATTTCTTCTTGATTCTAATCAAACCAGAATGAATCACGATGTAAGAAACTTGATTTGGAATCATAAATCAGTGGATAATCACCCTGAATTTGAATCAATATCATAGGAGTTATGATGAAGAAGTTACTTCACTTTTAACCGAAGTGATTCCAATTTACCCTGTTTGGAGATTTTGCAATTTCTTCTTGATTCTAATCAAACCAGAATGAATCACGATTTAAGAAGCTTTATTTGGAATCATAAATCAGTGGATAATCACCCTGAATTTGAATCAATATCATAGGAGTTATGATGAAGAAGTTATCCCCCTTTTAACCGAAGTGATTCAAGTTTACCTTGTTTTGGAGATTTTGCAATTTCTTCTTAATTCTAGTTAAACCAGAATGAATCACGATGTAATAAGCTTGATTTGGAATCATAAATCAGTTTATAATCACCCTGAAATTGAATTAATATCATAGGAGTTATGACGAAGAAGTTATCCCACTTTTAACCGAGGTGATTCTAGTTTACCCCGTTTTGAGATTTGGCAATTTCTTCTTGATTCTAATCAAACCAGAATGAATAACGATGTAAGAAGCTTGATTTGGACTCATAAATCAGTGGATAATCACCCTGAAGTTGAATCAATATCATAGGAGTTATGATGAAGAAGTTATCCCACTTTTAACCGAAGTGATTCAAGTTTACCTTGTTTTGGAGATTTTTGAATTTCTTCTTAATTCTAGTTAAACCAGAATGAATGACGATGTAAGAAGCTTGATTTGGAATCATAAATCAGATTATAATCATCCTGAAATTGAATTAATATCATAGGAGTTATGACGAAGAAGTTTTTCCACTTTTAACCGAGGTGATTCTAGTTTACCCCGTTTTGAGATTTGGCAATTTCTTCTTGATTTTAATCAAACCAGGATGAATAACTATGCAAGAAGCTTGATTTGGACTCATAAATCAGTGGATAATCACCCTGAAGTTCAATCAATATCATAGGAGTTATGATGAAGAAGTTATCCCACTTTTAACCGAAGTGATTCCAGGTTGCCCTGTTTCGAAATTTTGCAATTTCTCCTTCATTCTAGTTAAACCAGAATGAATCACGATGTAAGAAGCTGGATTTGGAATCATAAATAAGTGGATAATCACCCTGAAGTTGAATCAATATCATAGGAGTTATGAGGAAGAAGTTATCCCACCTTTAACCAAAGTGATTCCAGTTTACCCTGTTTGGAGATTTTGCATTTTCTTCTTGATTCTAATTAAACCAGAATGAATCACGATGTAAGAAGCTTGATTTGGAATCATAAATCATTGGATAATCACCCTGAAGTTGAATCAATATCATAGGAGTTATGATGAAGAAGTTATATCACTTTTATCGAAGTGATTACAGTTTACCCTATTTGGAGATTTTGCAATTTCATCTTGATTCTAATGATAACAGTATGAATCACGATGTAAGAAGCTTTATTTGGACTCATAAATCAGTGGATAATCACCCTGAAGTTGAATCAATAACATAGGAGTTATGATGAAGAAGTTATCCCACTTTTAACCGAAGTGATTCCAGTTTATCCTGTTTGGAGATTTTGCAATTTCTTCTTGATTCTAGTTAAACCAAAATGAATCACGATGTAAGAAGCTTGATTTGGACTCATAAATCAGTGGATAATCACCATGAAGTTGAATCAATATCATAGGAGTTATGATGAAGAAGTTATCCCACTTTTAATCGAAGTAATTCCTGTTTACCCTGTTTTGAGATTTTGCAATTTCTTCTTGATTCTAATGAAACCATAATGAATCACGATGTAAGAAGCTTGATTTGGACTCATAAATTAGTGGATAATCACCCTGAAGTTGAATCAATATCATAGGAGTTATGATGAAGAAGTTATTCCACTTTTAATCGAAGTGATTCCAGTTTACCCTGTTTGGAGATTTTGCAATTTTTCTTGATTCTAATCAAACCAAAATGAATCACAATGTAAGAAGCTTGATTTGGACTCATAAATCAGTGGATAATCACCCTGAAGTTGAATCAATATCATAGGAGTTATGATGAAGAAGTTATCCCACTTTTACCGAAGTGATTCCAGCTTACCCTGTTTTGAGATTTTGCAATTTCTTCTTGATTATAATCAAAACAGAATGAATCACAATGTAAGAAGCTTGATTTGGAATCATAAATCAGTGGATAATCACCCTGAAGTTGAATCAATATCATAGGAGTTATGATGAAGAAGTTATTCCACTTTTAATCGAAGTGATTCCAGTTTACCCTGTTTGGAGATTTTGCAATTTTTCTTGATTCTAATCAAACCAAAATGAATCACAATGTAAGAAGCTTGATTTGGACTCATAAATCAGTGGATAATCACCCTGAAGTTGAATCAATATCATAGGAGTTATGATGAAGAAGTTATCCCACTTTTACCGAAGTGATTACAGCTTACCCGATTTGGAGATTTTGCAATTTCTTCTTGATTTTAATCAAACCAGAATGAATCATGATGTAAGAAGCTTGATTTGGAATCATAAATCAGTGGATAATCACCCTGAATTTGAATCAATATCATAGGAGTTTTGATGAAGAAGTTACCTCACTTTTAACCGAAGTGATTCCAATTTACCATGTTTGGAGATTTTGCAATTTCTTCTTGATTCTAATCAAACCAGAATGAATCACGATTTAAGAAGCTTTATTTGGAATCATAAATCAGTGGATAATCACCCTGAATTTGAATCAATATCATAGGAGTTATGATGAAGAAGTTATCCCACTTTTAACCGAAGTGATTCAAGTTTACCTTTTTTGGAGATTTTGTAATTTTTTCTTAATTCTAGTTAAACCAGAATAAATGACGATGTAAGAAGCTTGATTTGGAATCATAAATCAGTTTATAATCACCCTGAAATTGAATTAATATCATAGGAGTTATGACAAAGAAGTTATCCCACTTTTAACAGAGGTGATTCTAGTTTACCCCGTTTTGAGATTTGGCAATTTCTTCTTGATTTTAATCAAACCAGGATGAATAACGATGCAAGAAGCTTGATTTGGACTCATAAATCAGTGGATAATCACCCTGAAGTTGAATCAATATTATAGGAGTTATGATGAAGAAGTTATCCCTCTTTTAACCGAAGTGATTCCAGTTTGCCCTGTTTGGAAATTTTGCAATTTCTCCTTGATTCTAGTTAAACCAGAATGAATCACGATGTAAGAAGCTTGATTTGGAATCATAAATAAGTGGATAATCACCCTGAAGTTGAATCAATATCATAGGAGTTATGAGAAAGAAGTTATCCCACCTTTAACCAAAGTGATTCCAGTTTACCCTGTTTGGAGATTTTGCATTTTCTTCTTGATTCTAATCAAACCAGAATGAATCACGATGTAAGAAGCTTGATTTGGAATCATAAATCATTGGATAATCACCCTGAAGTTGAATCAATATCATAGGAGTTATGATGAAGAAGTTATATCACTTTTATCGAAGTGATTACAGTTTACCCTGTTTGGAGATTTTGCAATTTCATCTTGATTCTAATGAAAACAGTATGAATCATGATGTAAGAAGCTTTATTTGGACTCATAAATCAGTGGATAATCACCCTGAAGTTGAATCAATAACATAGGAGTTATGATGAAGAAGTTATCCCACTTTTAACCGAAGTGATTCCAGTTTATAATGTTTGGAGATTTTGCAATTTCTTCTTGATTCTAGTTAAACCAGAATGAATCACGATGTAAGAAGCTTGATTTGGACTCATAAATCAGTGGATAATCACCCTGAAGTTTAATCAATATCATAGAAGTTATGATGAAGAAGTTATCCCACTTTTAACCGAAGTGATTTTAGTTTACCCTGTTTAGAAATTTTACAATTTCTTCTTGATTCTAGTTAAACCAGAATGAATCACGAAGTAAGAAACTTGATCTGGACTCATAAAATCAGTGGATAATCACCCTGAAGTTGAATCAATATCATAGGTGTTATGATGAAGAAGTTATCCCACTTTTGACCGAAGTGATTCCAGTTTATCCTGTTTTGAGATTTTGCAATTTCTTCTTGATTCTAATCAAACCAGAATGAATCACGATGTAAGAAGCTTTATTTGGACTCATAAATCAGTTTATAATCACCCTGAAGTTGAATCAATATCATAGGAGTTATCATGAAGAAGTTATCCCACCTTTAACCGAAGTGATTCCATATTATCCTGTTTGGAGATTTTGCATTTTCATCTTGATTCTAATCAAAACAGAATGAATCACGATGTAAGAAGCTTGATTTGGACTCATACATCAGTGGATAATCACCCTCAAGTTGAATCAATATCATAGGAGTTATGATGAAGAAGTTATCCCACTTTTAACCGAAGTGATTCCAGTTTACCATGTATGGAGATTTTGCAATTTCTTCTTTATTCTAGTTAAACCAGAATGAATCACGATGTAAGAAGCTTGATTTGGACTCATAAATCAGTGGATAATCACCATGAAGTTGAATCAATATCATAGGAGTTATGATGAAGAAGTTATCCCACTTTTAATCGAAGTAATTCCTGTTTACCCTGTTTTGAGATTTTGCAATTTCTTCTTGATTCTAATGAAACCATAATGAATCACGATGTAAGAAGCTTGATTTAGACTCATAAATTAGTGGATTATCACCCTGAAGTTGAATCAATATCGTAGGAGTTATGATGAAGAAGTTATTCCACTTTTAACCGAAGTGATTCCAGTTTATCCTGTTTGTTGATTTTGCAATTTCTTCTTGATTCTAATAAAAAAAGAATGAATCACGATGTAAGAATCTTGATTTGGACTCATAAATCAGTGGATAATCACCCTGAAGTTTAATCAATATCATAGGAAATATGATGAAGCAGTTATCCCACTTTTAACCGAAGAGATTCCAGTTTACCTTGTTTTGAGATTTTGTAATTTCTTCTTGATTATAATCAAAACAGAATGAATCCCGATGTAAGAAGCTTGATTTGGACTCATAAATCAGTGGATAATCACCCTGAATTTGAATCAATATCATAGGAGTTATGATGAAGAAGTTATTCCACTTTTAATCGAAGTGATTCCAGTTTACCCTGTTTGGAGATTTTGCAATTTTTTTTGATTCTAATCAAACCAGAATGAATCACAATGTAAGAAGCTTGATTTGGACTCATAAATCAGTGGATAATCACCCTGAAGTTGAATCAATATCATAGGAGTTACGATGAAGAAGTTATCCCACTTTTACCGAAGTGATTACACTTTACCCTGTTTTGAGATTTTGTAATTTCTTCTTAATTCTAATCAAATCAGAATGAAACATGATGTAAGAAGCTTGATTTGGACTCATAAATCAGTGGATAATCACCCTGAAGTTTAATCAATATCATAGGAGTTATGATGGAGAAGTTATCCCACTTTTAACCGAAGAGATTCCAGTTTACCCTGTTTGGAGATTTTGTAATTTCTTCTTGATTCTAATCAAAACAGAATGAATCACGATGTAAGAGGATTGATATGGACTCATAAATCAGTGGAGAATCACCCTGAAGTTGAATCAATATCATAGGACTTATGATGAAGAAGTTATTCCACTTTTAACCGAAGTGATTCCAGTTTGCCCTGTTTGGAAATTTTGCAATTTCTTCTTGATTCTAGTTAAACCAGAATGAATCACGATGTAAGAAGCTTGATTTGGAATCATAAATCAGTGGATAATCACCCTGAATTTGAATCAATATCATAGGAGTTATGATGAAGAAGTTACCTCACTTTTAACCGAAGTGATTCCAATTTATCCTGTTTGGAGATTTTGCAATTTATTCTTGATTCTAATCAAACCAGAATGAATCACGATTTAAGAAGCTTTATTTGGAATCATAAATCAGTGGATAATCACCCTGAATTTGAATCAATATCATAGGAGTTATGATGAAGAAGTTATCCCACTTTTAACCGAAGTGATTCAAGTTTACCTTGTTTTGGAGATTTTGCAATTTCTTCTTAATTCTAGTTAAACCAGAATGAATCACGATGTAAGAAGCTTGATTTGGAATCATAAATCAGTTTATAATCACCCTGAAATTGAATTAATATCATAGGAGTTATGACGAAGAAGTTATCCCACTTTTAACCGAGGTGATTCTAGTTTACCCCGTTTTGAGATTTTGCAATTTATTCTTGATTCTAATCAAACCAGAATGAATCACGATTTAAGAAGCTTTATTTGGAATCATAAATCAGTGGATAATCACCCTGAATTTGAATCAATATCATAGGAGTTATGATGAAGAAGTTATCCCACTTTTAACCGAAGTGATTCCAGTTTGCCCTGTTTGGAAATTTTGCAATTTCTCCTTGATTCTAGTTAAACCAGAATGAATCACGATGTAAGAAGCTTGATTTGGAATCATAAATAAGTGGATAATCACCCTGAAGTTGAATCAATATCATAAGAGTTATGAGGAAGAAGTTATCCCACCTTTAACCAAAGTGATATCAGTTTACCCTGTTCGGAGATTTTGCATTTTCTTCTTGATTCTAATCAATCCAGAATGAATCATGATGTAAGAAGCTTGATTTGGAATCATAAATCATTGGATAATCACCCTGAAGTTGAATCAATATCATAGGAGTTATGATGAAGAAGTTATCTCACTTTTATCGAAGTGATTACAGTTTACCCTGTTTGGAGATTTTGCAATTTCATCTTGATTCTAATGAAAACAGTATGAATCACGATGTAAGAAGCTTTATTTGGACTCATAAATCAGTTGATAATCACCCTGAAGTTGAATCAATAACATAGGAGTTATGATGAAGAAGTTATCCCACTTTTAACCGAAGTGATTCCAGTTTATCCTGTTTGGAGATTTTGCAATTTCTTCTTGATTCTAGTTAAACAAGAATGAATCACGATGTAAGAAGCTTGATTTGGACTCATAAATCAGTGGATAATCACCCTGAAGTTTAATCAATATCATAGGAGTTATGATGAAGAAGTTATCCCACTTTTAACCGAAGTGATTTTAGTTTACCCTGTTTAGAAATTTTGCAATTTCTTCTTGATTCTAGTTAAACCAGAATGAATCACGAAGTAAGAAACTTGATTTGGACTCATAAAATCAGTGGATAATCACCCTGAAGTTGAATCAACATCATAGGTGTTATGATGAAGAAGTTATCCCACTTTTGACCGAAGTGATTTCAGTTTACCCTGTTTTGAGATTTTGCAATTTCTTCTTGATTCTAATAAAACCAGAATGAATCACGATGTAAGAAGCTTTATTTGGACTCATAAATCAGTTTATAATCACCCTGAAGTTGAATCAATATCATAGGAGTTATGATGAAGAAGTTATCCCACCTTTAACCGAAGTGATTCCATATTATCCTGTTTGGAGATTTTGCATTTTCATCTTGATTCTAATCAAAACAGAATAAATCACGATGTAAGAAGCTTGATTTGGACTCATAAATCAGTGGATAATCACCCTGAAGTTGAGTCAATATCATAGGAGTTATGATGAAGAAGTTATCCCACTTTTAACCGAAGTGATTCCAGTTTACCATTTATGGAGATTTTGCAATTTCTGCTTGATTCTAGTTAAACCAGAATGAATCACGATGTAAGAAGCTTGATTTGGACTCATAAATCAGTGGATAATCACCATGAAGTTGAATCAATATCATAGGAGTTATGATGAAGAAGTTATCTCACTTTTAACCGAAGTAATTCCAGTTTATCCTGTTTGGAGATTTTGCAATTTCTTCTTGATTATAATCAAAACAGAATGAATCACGATGTAAGAAGCTTGATATGGACTCATAAATCAGTGGATAATCACCCTGAAGTTGAATCAATATCATTGGAGTTATGATGAATAAGTTATTCCACTTTTAATCGAAGTGATTCCAGTTTACCCTGTTTGGAGATTTTGCATTTTCATCTTGATTCTAATCAAACCAGAATGAATCACGATATAAGAAGCTTGATTTGGACTCATAAATCAGTGGATAATCACCCTGAAGTTGAATCAATATCATAGGAGTTATGATGATGAAGTTACCTCACTTTTAACCGAAGTGATTCCAATTTACCCTGTTTGGAGATTTTGCAATTTCTTCTTAATTCTAGTTAAACCAGATTGAATCACGATGCAAGAAGCTTGATTTGGAATCATAAATCAGTTTATAATCACCCTGAAATTGAATCAATATCATAGGAGTTTTGACGAAGAAGTTATCCCACTTTTAACCGAGGTGATTCTAGTTTACCCTGTTTTGAGATTTGGCAATTTCTTCTTGATTCTAATCAAGCCATAATGAATCAAGATGTAAGATTCTTGATTTGGACTCATAAATCAGTGTATAATCACCCTGAAGTTGAATCAATATCATAGGAGTTATGGTGAAGAAGTTATCCCACCTTTAACCAAAGTGATTTTAGTTTACCCTGTTTGGCGATTTGGCATTTTCATCTTGATTCTAATCAAAACAATATGAATCACGATGTAAGAAGCTTGATTTGGGCTCATAAATCAGTGGATAATCACCCTGAAGTTGAATCAATATCATAGGAGTATAGATGAAGAAGTTACCCCACTTTTAACCGAAGTGATTCCAATTTACCCTGTTTGAAGATTTTGCAATTTCTTCGTGATTCTAATCAAACAAGAATGAATCACGATGTAAGAATCTTGATTTGGACTCATAAATCAGTGGATAATCACCCTGAAGTTGAATCAATATCATAGGAGTTATGATGAAGAAGTTATCCCACTTTTAACCGAAGTGATTCCAGTTTGCCCTGTTTGGAAATTTTGCAATTTCTCCTTGATTCTAGTTAAACCAGAATGAATCACGATGTAAGAAGCTTGATTTGGAATCATAAATAAGTGGATAATCACCCTGAAGTTGAATCAATATCATAAGAGTTATGAGGAAGAAGTTATCCCACCTTTAACCAAAGTGATATCAGTTTACCCTGTTCGGAGATTTTGCATTTTCTTCTTGATTCTAATCAATCCAGAATGAATCATGATGTAAGAAGCTTGATTTGGAATCATAAATCATTGGATAATCACCCTGAAGTTGAATCAATATCATAGGAGTTATGATGAAGAAGTTATCTCACTTTTATCGAAGTGATTACAGTTTACCTTGTTTGGAGATTTTGCAATTTCATCTTGATTCTAATGAAAACAGTATGAATCACGATGTAAGAAGCTTTATTTGGACTCATAAATCAGTTGATAATCACCCTGAAGTTGAATCAATAACATAGGAGTTATGATGAAGAAGTTATCCCACTTTTAACCGAAGTGATTCCAGTTTATCCTGTTTGGAGATTTTGCAATTTCTTCTTGATTCTAGTTAAACAAGAATGAATCACGATGTAAGAAGCTTGATTTGGACTCATAAATCAGTGGATAATCACCCTGAAGTTTAATCAATATCATAGGAGTTATGATGAAGAAGTTATCCCACTTTTAACCGAAGTGATTTTAGTTTACCCTGTTTAGAAATTTTGCAATTTCTTCTTGATTCTAGTTAAACCAGAATGAATCACGAAGTAAGAAACTTGATTTGGACTCATAAAATCAGTGGATAATCACCCTGAAGTTGAATCAACATCATAGGTGTTATGATGAAGAAGTTATCCCACTTTTGACCGAAGTGATTTCAGTTTACCCTGTTTTGAGATTTTGCAATTTCTTCTTGATTCTAATAAAACCAGAATGAATCACGATGTAAGAAGCTTTATTTGGACTCATAAATCAGTTTATAATCACCCTGAAGTTGAATCAATATCATAGGAGTTATGATGAAGAAGTTATCCCACCTTTAACCGAAGTGATTCCATATTATCCTGTTTGGAGATTTTGCATTTTCATCTTGATTCTAATCAAAACAGAATAAATCACGATGTAAGAAGCTTGATTTGGACTCATAAATCAGTGGATAATCACCCTGAAGTTGAGTCAATATCATAGGAGTTATGATGAAGAAGTTATCCCACTTTTAACCGAAGTGATTCCAGTTTACCATTTATGGAGATTTTGCAATTTCTGCTTGATTCTAGTTAAACCAGAATGAATCACGATGTAAGAAGCTTGATTTGGACTCATAAATCAGTGGATAATCACCATGAAGTTGAATCAATATCATAGGAGTTATGATGAAGAAGTTATCTCACTTTTAACCGAAGTAATTCCAGTTTATCCTGTTTGGAGATTTTGCAATTTCTTCTTGATTATAATCAAAACAGAATGAATCACGATGTAAGAAGCTTGATATGGACTCATAAATCAGTGGATAATCACCCTGAAGTTGAATCAATATCATTGGAGTTATGATGAATAAGTTATTCCACTTTTAATCGAAGTGATTCCAGTTTACCCTGTTTGGAGATTTTGCATTTTCATCTTGATTCTAATCAAACCAGAATGAATCACGATATAAGAAGCTTGATTTGGACTCATAAATCAGTGGATAATCACCCTGAAGTTGAATCAATATCATAGGAGTTATGATGATGAAGTTACCTCACTTTTAACCGAAGTGATTCCAATTTACCCTGTTTGGAGATTTTGCAATTTCTTCTTAATTCTAGTTAAACCAGATTGAATCACGATGCAAGAAGCTTGATTTGGAATCATAAATCAGTTTATAATCACCCTGAAATTGAATCAATATCATAGGAGTTTTGACGAAGAAGTTATCCCACTTTTAACCGAGGTGATTCTAGTTTACCCTGTTTTGAGATTTGGCAATTTCTTCTTGATTCTAATCAAGCCATAATGAATCAAGATGTAAGATTCTTGATTTGGACTCATAAATCAGTGTATAATCACCCTGAAGTTGAATCAATATCATAGGAGTTATGGTGAAGAAGTTATCCCACCTTTAACCAAAGTGATTTTAGTTTACCCTGTTTGGCGATTTGGCATTTTCATCTTGATTCTAATCAAAACAATATGAATCACGATGTAAGAAGCTTGATTTGGGCTCATAAATCAGTGGATAATCACCCTGAAGTTGAATCAATATCATAGGAGTATAGATGAAGAAGTTACCCCACTTTTAACCGAAGTGATTCCAATTTACCCTGTTTGAAGATTTTGCAATTTCTTCGTGATTCTAATCAAACAAGAATGAATCACGATGTAAGAAGCTTGATTTGGACTCATCAATTAGTGGATAATCACCCTGAAGTTGAATCAATATCATAGGAGTTATGATGAAGAAGTTATCCCACTTTTAACCGAAGAGATTCCAGTTTGCCATGTTTGGAAATTTTGCAGTTTCTCCTTGCTTCTAGTTTAACCAGAATGAATCACGATGTAAGAAGCTTGATTTGGAATCATAAATCAGTGGATAATCACCCTGAAGTTTAATCAATATCATAGGAGTTATGATGAAGAAGTTATCCCACTTTTAACCGAAGTGATTCCAGTTTACCCTGTTTGGAGATTTTGCAATTTCTTCTTGATTCTAATCAAAACAGAATGAATCACGATGTAAGAAACTTGATATGGACTCATAAATCAGTCGATAATCACCCTGAAGTTGAATCAATATCATAAGAGTTATGATGAAGAAGTTATTCCACTTTTAATCGAAGTGATTCCAGTTTACCCTGTTTGGAGATTTTGCATTTTCATCTTGATTCTAATCAAACCATAATGAATCACGATGTAAGAAGCTTGATTTGGACTAATAAATCAGTGGATAATCACCCTGAAGTTGAATCAATATCATAGGAGTTATGATGATGAAGTTACCTCACTTTTAACCGAAGTGATTCCAATTTACCCTGTTTGGAGATTTTGCAATTTCTTCTTGATTCTAATCAAACCAGAATGAATCAAGATTTAAGAAGCTTTAAGCCTCATAAATCAGTTTATAATAACCCTGAAGCTGAATCAATATCATAGGAGTTATGATTAAGAAGTTATCCCACCTTTAACCGAAGTGATTCCAGTTTACCCTGTTTGGAGATTTTGCATTTTCTTCTTGATTCTAATCAAACCAGAATGAATCACGATGTAAGAAGCTTGATTTGGACTCATAAATCAGTGGATAATCACCCTGAAGTTGAATCAATATCATAAGAGTTATGACGAAGAAGTTATCTCACTTTTAACCGAGATGATTCTAGTTTACCCTGTTTTGAATTTGGCAATTTCTTCTTGATTCTAATCAAGCCAGAATGAATCACGATGTAAGAAGCTTGATTTGGACTCATAAATCAGTGTATAATCACCCTGAAGTTGAAACAATATCATAGAAGTTATGGTTAAGAAGTTATCCCACCTTTAACCAAAGTGATTCAAGTTTACCCTGTTTGGAGATTTTGCATTATCATCTTGATTCTAATCAAACCAGAATGAATCACGATGTAAGAAGCTTGATTTGGACTCATAAATCAGTGGATAATCACCCTGACGTTGAATGAAAATCATAGGAGTTATGATGAAGAAGTTACCTCACTTTTAACCGAAGTGATTCCAATTTACCCTGTTTGGAGATTTTGTAATTTCTTCTTGATTTTAATCAAACTAGAATGAATCACGATTTAAGAAGCTTTATTTGGCATCATAAATCAGTTTATAATAACACTGAAGTTGAATCAATATCATAGGAGTTATGATGAAGAAGTTATCCCACCTTTAACCGAAGTGATTCCAGTTTACCCTGTTTGGAGATTTTGCAATTTCTTCTTGATTCTAAACAAAAAAGAATGAATCACGATGTAAGAATCTTGATTTGGACTCATAAATCAGTGGATAATCACCCTGAAGTTGAATCAATATCATAGGAGTTATGACGAAGAAGTTATCCCACTTTTAACCAAGATGATTCTAGTTTACCCTGTTTTGAATTTGGCAATTTTTTCTTGATTCTAATCAAGCCAGAATGAATCACGATGTAAGAAGCTTGATTTGGACTCATAAATCAGCGTATAATCACCCTGAAGTTGAATCAATATCATAGAAGTTATGGTTAAGAAATTATCCCACATTTAACCAAAGTGATTCCAGTTTACCCTGTTTGGAGATTTTGCATTTTCATCTTGATTCTAATCAAACCAGAATGAATCACGATGTAAGAAGGATTTGGACTCATAAATCAGTGGATAATCACCCTGAAGTTAATTGAATATCATAGGAGTTATGATGAAGAAGTTACCTCACTTTTAATCAAAGTGATTCCAATTTATCCTATTTGGAGATTTTGAAATTTCTTCTTGATTCTAATCAAACCAGAATGATTGACGATTTAAGAAGCTTTATTTGGCCTCATAAATCAATTTATAATAACCCTGAAGTTGAATCAATATCATAGGAGTTATGATGAAGAAGTTATCCCACCTTTAACCGAAGTGATTCCAGTTTACCATGTTTGGAGATTTTGCATTTTCTTTTTGATTCTTCTCAAACAAGAATGAATCACGATGTAAGAAGCTTTATTTGGACTCATAAATCTGTGGATAATCACCCTGAAGTTGAATCAATATCATAGGAGTTATGATGAAGAAGTTATCCCACTTTTACCGAAGTGATTACAGTTTACCCGGTTTGGAGATTTTGCAATTTCTTCTTGATTCTAATCAAACCAGAATGAATCACGATGTAAGAAGCTTCATTTGGAGTCATAAATCAGTGGATAATCACCCTGAAGTTGAATCAATATCATAGGAGTTATGATGAAGAAGTTATCCCACTTTTAACCGAAGTAATTCCAGTTTACCCTGTTCGGAGATTTTGCAATTTCTTCTTGATTCTAGTTAAACCAGAATGAATCACGATGTAGGAAGCTTGATTTGGACTCATAAATAAGTGGGTAATCACCCTGAAGTTGAATCAATATCATAGGAGTTATGATGAAGAAGTTATCCCACTTTTAACCGAAGTGATTCTAGTTTATCCTGTTTGGAAATTTTGCAATTTCTTCTTGATTCTAGTTAAACCAGAATGAATCACGAAGTAAGAATCTTGATTTGGACTCATAAATCAGTGGATGATTCCCTGAAGTTGAACCAATATCATAGGTGTTATGATGAAGAAGTTACCTCAATTTTAACCGAAGTGAATCCAATTTACCCTGTTTGGAAATTTTGCAATTTCTTCTTTATTATAATCAAACCAGAATGAATCACGATTTAAGAAGCTTTATTTGGCCTCATAAATCAGTTTATAATAACCCTGAAGTTGAATCAATATCATAGGAGTTATGATGAAGAAGTTATCCCACCTTTAACCGAAGTGATTCCAGTTTACCCTGTTTGGAGATTTTGCATTTTCTTCTTGATTCTAATCAAACCAGAATGAATCACGATGTAAGAAGCTTGATTTGGACTCATAAATCAGTGGATAATCACCCTGAAGTTGAATCAATATCATAGGAGTTATGACGAAGAAGTTATCCCACTTTTAACCGAGATGATTCTAGTTTACCCTGTTTTGAATTTGGCAATTTCTTCTTGATTCTAATCAAGCCAGAATGAATCACGATGTAAGAAGCTTGATTTGGACTCAAAATCAGTGTATAATCACCCTGAAGTTGAATCAATATCATAAAAGTTATGGTTAAGAAGTTATCCCACTTTTAACCGAGATGATTCTAGTTTACCCTGTTTTGAATTTGGTAATTTCTTCTTGATTCTAATCAAGCCAGAATGAATCACGATGTAAGAAGCTTTATTTGGACTCATAAATATGTGTATAATCACCCTGAAGTTGAATTAATATCATAGAAGTTATGGTTAAGAAGTTATCCCACCTTTAACCAAAGTGATTCCAGTTTACCCTGTTTGGAGATTTTGCATTATCATCTTGATTCTAATCAAACCAGAATGAATCACGATGTAAGAAGCTTGCTCTAGACTCATAAATCAGTGGATAATCACCCTGAAGTTGAATGAATATCATAGGAGTTATGATGAAGAAGTTACCTCACTTTTAACCGAAGTGATTCCAATTTATCCTATTTGGAGATTTTGCAATTTCTTCTTGATTCTAATCAAAACAAAATGAATCACGATGTAAGAATCTTGATTTGGACTTATAAATCAGTGGATAATCACCCTGAAGTTGAATCAATATCATAGGAGTTATGACGAATAAGTTATCCCACTTTTAACCGAGATGATTCTAGTTTACCCTGTTTTGAATTTGGCAATTTCTTCTTGATTCTTATCAAGACAGAATGAATCACGATGTTAGAAGCTTGATTTGGACTCATAAATCAGTGTATAATCAGAATTTGAATCAATATCATAGAAGTTATGGTTAAGAAATTATCCCACCTTTAACCAAAGTGATTTCAGTTTACCCTGTTTGGAGATTTTGCATTTTCATCTTGATTCTAATCAAACCAGAATGAATCATGATGTAAGAAGGATTTGGAATCATAAATCAGTGGATAATCACCCTGAAGTTGAATGAATATCATAGGAGTTGTGATGAAGAAGTTACCTCACTTTTAACCGAAGTGATTCCAATTTACCCTGTTTGGAGATTTTACAATTTCTTCTTGATTCTAATCAAACCAGAATCAATCACAATGTAAGAAGCTTGAATTGGACTCATAAATCAGTGGATAATCACCCTGAAGTTGAATCAATATCATAGGAGTTATGATGAAGAAGTTATCCCACTTTTACCGAAGTGATTACACTTTACCCTGTTTCGAGATTTTGCAATTTCTTCTTGATTCTAATCAAATCAGAATTAAACACGATGTAAGAAGCTTGATTTGGACTCATAAATCAGTGGATAATCACCCTGAAGTTTAATCAATATCATAGGAGTTATGATGAAGAAGTTATCCCACTTTTAACCGAAGAGATTCCAGTTTACCCTGTTTGGAGATTTTGCAATTTCTTCTTGATTCTAATCAAAACAGAATGAATCACGATGTAAGAGGATTGATTTGGACTCATAAATCAGTGGAGAATCACCCTGAAGTTGAATCAATATCATAGGACTTATGATGAAGAAGTTATCCTACTTTTAACCGAAGTGATTCCAGTTTGTCCTGTTTGGAAATTTTGCAATTTCTTCTTGATTCTAGTTAAACCAGAATGAATCACGATGTAAGAAGCTTGATTTGGAATCATAAATCAGTGAATAATCACCCTGAATTTGAATCAATATCATAGGAGTTATGATGAAGAAGTTACCTCACTTTTAACCGAAGTGATTCCAATTTACCCTGTTTGGAGATTTTGCAATTTCTTCTTGATTCTAATCAAACCAGAATTAATCACGATTTAAGAAGCTTTATTTGGAATCATAAATCAGTGGATAATCACCCTGAATTTGAATCAATATCATAGGAGTTATGATGAAGAAGTTATCCCACTTTTAACCGAAGTGATTCAAGTTTACCTTGTTTTGGAGATTTTGCAATTTCTTCTTAATTCTAGTTAAACCAGAATGAATCACGATGTAAGAAGCTTGATTTGGAATCATAAATCAGTTTATAATCACCCTGAAATTGAATTAATATCATAGGAGTTATGACGAAGAAGTTATCCCACTTTTAACCAATGTGATTCTAGTTTACCCCGTTTTGAGATTTGGCTATTTCTTCTTGATTTTAATCAAACCAGAATGAAAAAGATGTAAGAAGCTTGATTTGTACTCATAAATCAGTGGATAATCACCCTGAAGTTGAATCAATATCATAGGAGTTATGATGAAGAAGTTATCCCACTTTTAACCGAAGTGATTCCAGTTTGCCCTGTTTGGAAATTTTGCAATTTCTCCTTGATTCTAGTTAAACCAGAATGAATCAAGATGTAAGAAGCTTGATTTGGAATCATAAATAAGTGGATAATCACCCTGAAGTTGAATCAATATCATAGGAGTTATGAGGAAGAAGTTATCTCACTTTTATCGAAGTGATTACAGTTTACCCTGTTTGGAGATTTTGCAATTTCATCTTGATCCTAATGAAAATAGTATGAATCACGATGTAAGAAGCTTTATTTGGACTCATAAATCAGTGGATAATCATCCTGAAGTTGAATCAATAACATAGGAGTTATGATGAAGAAGTTATCCCACTTTTAACCGAAGTGATTCCAGTTTATCCTGTTTGGAGATTTTGCAATTTCTTCTTGATTCTAGTTAAACCAGAATGAATCACGAAGTAAGAAACTTGATTTGGACTCATAAAATCAGTGGATAATCACCCTGAAGTTGAATCAATATCATAGGTGTTATGATGAAGAAGCTATCCCACTTTTGACCGAAGTGATTCCAGTTTACCCTGTTTTGAGATTTTGTAATTTCTTCTTGATTCTAATCAAACCAGAATGAATCACGATGTAAGAAGCTTTATTTGGACTCATAAATCAGTTTATAATCACCTTGAAGTTGAATCAATATCATAGGAGTTATGATGAAGAAGTTATCCCACCTTTAACCGAAGTGATTCCAGTTTATCCTGTTTGGAGATTTTGCATTGTCTTCTTGATTCTAATCAAAACAGAATGAATCACGATGTAAGAAGCTTGATTTGCACTCATAAATCAGTGGATAATCACCCTGAAGTTGAATCAATATCATAGGAGTTATGATGAAGAAGTTATCCCACTTTTAATCGAAGTAATTGCTGTTTACCCTGTTTTGAGATTTTGCAATTTCTTCTTGATTCTAATGAAACCTTAATGAATCACGATGTAAGAAGCTTGATTTGGACTCATAAATTACTGGATAATCACCCTGAAGGTTAATCAATATCATAGGAGTTATGATGAAGAAGTTATTCCACTTTTAAACGAAGTGATTCCAGTTTATCCTGTTTGTTGATTTTGCAATTTCTTCTTGATTCTAATAAAAAAAGAATGAATCACGATGTAATAATCTTGATTTGGACTCATAAATCAGTGGATAATCACCCTGAAGTTTAATCAATATCATAGGAAATATGATGAAGAAGTTATCCCACTTTTAATCGAAGTGATTCCAGTTTACCCTGTTTGGAGATTTTGCAATTTTTCTTGATTCTAATCAAACCAGAATGAATCACAATGTAAGAAGCTTTATTTGGACTCATAAATCAGTGGATAATCACCCTGAAGTTGAATCAATATCATAGGAGTTATGATGAAGAAGTTATCTCACTTTTACCGAAGTGATTACAGCTTACCCGATTTGGAGATTTTGTAATTTCTTCTTGATTCTAATCAAACCAGAATGAATCACGATATAAGAAACTTGATTTAGACTCATAAATCAGTTTATAATTATCCTGAAGTTAAATCAATATCATAGGAGTTATGATGAAGAAGTTATCCCACCTTTAACCGAAGTGATTCCATTTTACCATGTTTGGAGATTTTGCATTTTCTTCTTGATTCTAATCAAACCAGAATGAATAACAATGTAAGAAGCTTGATTTGGACTCATAAATCAGTGGGTAATCACCCTGAAGTTGAATCAATATCATAGGAGTTATGATGAAGAAGTTATCCCACTTTTAACCGAAGTGATTCAAGTTTGTCCTGTTTGGAAATTTTGCAATTTCTTCTTGATTCTTGTTAAACCAGAATGAATCACAATGTAAGAAGCTTGATTTGGAATCATAAATAAGTGGATAATCACCCTGAATTTGAATCAATATCATAGGAGTTATGATGAAGAAGTTATCCCACTTTTAACCGAAGTGATTCAAGTTTACCCTGTTTTGGAGATTTTGCAATTTCTTCTTAATTCTAGTTAAACCAGAATGAATCATGATGTAAGAAGCTTGATTTGGAATCATAAATAAGTTTATAATCACCCTGAAATTGAATCAATATCATAGGAGTTATGATGAAGAAGTTATCCCACCTTTAACCGAAGTGATTCCAGTTTATCCTGTTTGGAGATTTTGCATTGTCTTCTTGATTCTAATCAAAACAGAATGAATCACGATGTAAGAAGCTTGATTTGCACTCATAAATCAGAGGATAAACACCCTGAAGTTGAATCAATATCATAGGAGTTATGATGAAGAAGTTATCCCACTTTTAATCGAAGTAATTCCTGTTTACCCTGTTTTGAGATTTTGCAATTTCTTCTTGATTCTAATGAAACCTTAATGAATCACGATGTAAGAAGCTTGATTTGGACTCATAAATTACTGGATAATCACCCTGAAGGTTAATCAATATCATAGGAGTTATGATGAAGAAGTTATCCCACCTTTAACCGAAGTGATTCCAGATTATCATGCCTGTTGATTTTGCAATTTCTTCTTGATTCTTGTTAAACCAGAATGAATCACGATGTAAGAAGCTTGATTTGGAATCATAAATAAGTGGATAATCACCCTGAATTTGAATCAATATCATAGGAGTTATGATGAAGAAGTTATCCCACTTTTAACCGAAGTGATTCAAGTTTACCCTGTTTTGGAGATTTTGCAATTTCTTCTTAATTCTAGTTAAACCAGAATGAATCATGATGTAAGAAGCTTGATTTGGAATCATAAATCAGTTTATAATCACCCTGAAATTGAATCAATATCATAGGAGTTATGACGAAGAAGTTATCCCACTTTTAACCGAGGTGATTCTAGTTTACCCTGTTTTGAGATTTGGCAATTTCTTCTTGATTCTAATCAAGCCAGAATGAATCATGATGTAAGATGCTTGATTTGGACTCATAAATCAGTGTATAATAACCCTGAAGTTGAATCAATATTATAGGAGTTATGGTGAAGAAGTTATCCCACCTTTAACCAAAGTGATTTCAGTTTACCCTGTTTGGCGATTTTGCATTTTCATCTTGATTCTAATCAAAACAGTATGAATCACTATGTAAGAAGCTTGATTTGGACATATAAATCAGTGGATAATCACCCTGAAGTTGAATCAATATCATATTAGTTATGATGAAGAAGTTACCCCACTTTTAACCGAAGTGATTCCAATTTACCCTGTTTGGAGATTTTGCTATTTCTTCTTGATTCTAATCAAACAAGAATGAATCACGATGTAAGAAGCTTGATTTGGACTCGTAAATTAGTGGATAATCACCCTGGAGTTGAATCAATATCATAGGAGTTATGATGAAGAAGTTATCCCACTTTTAACCGAAGTGATTCCAGTTTGCCCTGTTTGGAAATTTTGCAGTTTCTCCTTGATTCTAGTTTAACCAGAATGAATCACGTTGTAAGAAGCTTGATTTGGAATCATAAATCAGTGGATAATCACCCTGAAGTTGAATCAATATCATAGGAGTTATGATGAAGAAGTTATCCCACTTTTAACCGAAGTGATTCCAGTTTACCCTGTTTGGTGATTTTGCAATTTCTTCTTGATTCTAATCAAAACAGAATGAATCACGATGTAAGAAGCTTGATATGGACTCATAAATCAGTGGATAATCACCCTGAAGTTGAATCATATCATTGGAGTTATGATGAAGAAGTTATTTCACTTTTAATCGAAGTGATTCCAGTTTACCCTGTTTGGAGATTTTGCATTTTCATCTTGATTCTAATCAAACCAGAATGAATCACGATATAAGAAGCTTGATTTGGACTCATAAATCAGTGGATAATCACCCTGAAGTTGAATCAATATCATAGGAGTTATGATGATGAAGTTACCTCACTTTTAACCGAAGTGATTCCAATTTACCCTGTTTGGAGATTTTGCAATTTCTTCTTGATTATAATCAAACCAGAATGAATCACGATTTAAGAAGCTTTAAGCCTCATAAATCAGTTTATAATAACCCTGAAGTTGAATCAATATCATAGGAGTTATGATTAAGAAGTTATCCCACCTTTAACCGAAGTGATTCTAGTTTATCCTGTTTGGAGATTTTGCATTATCATCTTTATTCTAATCAGACCAGAATGAATCACGATTTAAGAAGCTTGATTTGGACTCATAAATCAGTGGATAATCACCCTGAAGTTGAATCAATATCATAGGAGTTATGATGAAGAAGTTACCTCACTTTTAACCGAAGTGATTCCAATTTACCCTGTTTGGAGATTTTGCAATTTCTTCTTGATTCTAATCAAACCAGAATGAATCACGATTTAAGAAGCTTTAAGCCTCATAAATCAGTTTATAATAACCCTGAAGCTGAATCAATATCATAGGAGTTATGATTAAGAAGTTATCCCACCTTTAACCGAAGTGATTCCAGTTTACCCTGTTTGGAGATTTTGCATTTTCTTCTTGATTCTAATCAAACCAGAATGAATCACGATGTAAGAAGCTTGATTTGGACTCATAAATCAGTGGATAATCACCCAGAAGTTGAATCAATATCATAGGAGTTATGATGAAGAAGTTACCCCACTTTTAACCGAAGTGATTCCAATTTACCCTGTTTGGAGATTTTGCAATTTCTTCTTGATTCTAATCAAACAAGAGTGAATCACGATGTAAGAAGCTTGATATGGACTCATAAATTAGTGGATAATTACCCTGAAGTTGAATCAATATCATAGGAGTTATGATTAAGAAGTTATCCCACTTTTAACCGAAGAGATCTCAGTTTGCCCTGTTTGGAAATTTTGCAGTTTCTCCTTGATTCTAGTTTAACCAGAATGAATCACGATGTAAGAAGCTTGATTTGGAATCATAAATCAGTGGATAATCACCCTGAAGTTGAATCAATATCATAGGAGTTATGATGAAGAAGTTATCCCACTTTTAACCGAAGTGATTCAAGTTTGTCCTGTTTGGAAATTTTGCAATTTCTTGTTGATTCTTGTTAAACCAGAATGAATCACGATGTAAGAAGCTTGATTTGGAATCATAAATAAGTGGATAATCACCCTGAATTTGAATCAATATCATAGGAGTTATGATGAAGAAGTTATCCCACTTTTAACCGAAGTGATTCAAGTTTACCCTGTTTTGGAGATTTTGCAATTTCTTCTTAATTCTAGTTAAACCAGAATGAATCATGATGTAAGAAGCTTGATTTGGAATCATAAATCAGTTTATAATCACCCTGAAATTGAATCAATATCATAGGAGTTATGACGAAGAAGTTATCCCACTTTTAACCGAGGTGATTCTAGTTTACCCTGTTTTGAGATTTGGCAATTTATTCTTGATTCTAATCAAGCCAGAATGAATCATGATGTAAGATGCTTGATTTGGACTCATAAATCAGTGTATAATAACCCTGAAGTTGAATCAATATTATAGGAGTTATGGTGAAGAAGTTATCCCACCTTTAACCAAAGTGATTTCAGTTTACCCTGTTTGGCGATTTTGCATTTTCATCTTGATTCTAATCAAAACAGTATGAATCACTATGTAAGAAGCTTGATTTGGACACTTAAATCAGTGGATAATCACCCTGAAGTTGAATCAATATCATATTAGTTATGATGAAGAAGTTACCCCACTTTTAACCGAAGTGATTCCAATTTACCCTGTTTGGAGATTTTGCTATTTCTTCTTGATTCTAATCAAACAAGAATGAATCACGATGTAAGAAGCTTGATTTGGACTCGTAAATTAGTGGATAATCACCCTGGAGTTGAATCAATATCATAGGAGTTATGATGAAGAAGTTATCCCACTTTTAACCGAAGTGATTCCAGTTTGCCCTGTTTGGAAATTTTGCAGTTTCTCCTTGATTCTAGTTTAACCAGAATGAATCACGTTGTAAGAAGCTTGATTTGGAATCAGAAATCAGTGGATAATCACCCTGAAGTTGAATCAATATCATAGGAGTTATGATGAAGAAGTTATCCCACTTTTAACCGAAGTGATTCCAGTTTACCCTGTTTGGTGATTTTGCAATTTCTTCTTGATTCTAATCAAAACAGAATGAATCACGATGTAAGAAGCTTGATATGGACTCATAAATCAGTGGATAATCACCCTGAAGTTGAATCATATCATTGGAGTTATGATGAAGAAGTTATTCCACTTTTAATCGAAGTGATTCCAGTTTACCCTGTTTGGAGATTTTGCATTTTCATCTTGATTCTAATCAAACCAGAATGAATCACGATATAAGAAGCTTGATTTGGACTCATAAATCAGTGGATAATCACCCTGAAGTTGAATCAATATCATAGGAGTTATGATGATGAAGTTACCTCACTTTTAACCGAAGTGATTCCAATTTACCATGTTTGGAGATTTTGCAATTTCTTCTTGATTATAATCAAACCAGAATGAATCACGATTTAAGAAGCTTTAAGCCTCATAAATCAGTTTATAATAACCCTGAAGTTGAATCAATATCATAGGAGTTATGATTAAGAAGTTATCCCACCTTTAACCGAAGTGATTCTAGTTTATCCTGTTTGGAGATTTTGCATTATCATCTTTATTCTAATCAGACCAGAATGAATCACGATTTAAGAAGCTTGATTTGGACTCATAAATCAGTGGATAATCACCCTGAAGTTGAATCAATATCATAGGAGTTATGATGAAGAAGTTACCTCACTTTTAACCGAAGTGATTCCAATTTACCCTGTTTGGAGATTTTGCAATTTCTTCTTGATTCTAATCAAACCAGAATGAATCACGATTTAAGAAGCTTTAAGCCTCATAAATCAGTTTATAATAACCCTGAAGCTGAATCAATATCATAGGAGTTATGATTAAGAAGTTATCCCACCTTTAACCGAAGTGATTCCAGTTTACCCTGTTTGGAGATTTTGCATTTTCTTCTTGATTCTAATCAAACCAGAATGAATCACGATGTAAGAAGCTTGATTTGGACTCATAAATCAGTGGATAATCACCCAGAAGTTGAATCAATATCATAGGAGTTATGATGAAGAAGTTACCCCACTTTTAACCGAAGTGATTCCAATTTACCCTGTTTGGAGATTTTTCAATTTCTTCTTGATTCTAATCAAACAAGAGTGAATCACGATGTAAGAAGCTTGATATGGACTCATAAATTAGTGGATAATCACCCTGAAGTTGAATCAATATCATAGGAGTTATGATTAAGAAGTTATCCCACTTTTAACCGAAGAGATCTCAGTTTGCCCTGTTTGGAAATTTTGCAGTTTCTCCTTGATTCTAGTTTAACCAGAATGAATCACGATGTAAGAAGCTTGATTTGGAATCATAAATCAGTGGATAATCACCCTGAAGTTGAATCAATATCATAGGAGTTATGATGAAGAAGTTATCCCACTTTTAACCGAAGTGATTCCAGTTTACCCTGTTTGGAGATTTTGCAATTTCTTCTTGATTCTAATCAAAACAGAATGAATCACGATGTAAGAAGCTTGATATGGACTCATAAATCAGTGGATAATCACCCTGAAGTTGAATCAATATCATAGGAGTTATGATGAAGAAGTTATTCCACTTTTAATCGAATTGATTCCAGTTTACCCTGTTTGGAGATTTTTCATTTTCATCTTGATTCTATTCAAACCATAATGAATCACGATGTAAGAAACTTGATTTGGACTCATAAATCAGTGGATAATCACCCTGAAGTTGAATCAATATCATAGGAGTTATGATGATGAAGTTACCTCACTTTTAACCGAAGTGATTCCAATTTACCCTGTTTGGAGATTTTGCAATTTCTTCTTGATTCTAATCAAACCATAATGAATCACGATTTAAGAAGCTTTAAGCCTCATAAATCAGTTTATAATAACCCTGAAGTTGAATCAATATCATAGGAGTTATGATTAAGAAGTTATCCCACCTTTAACCGAAGTGATTCCAGTTTACCCTGTTTGGAGATTTTGCATTTTCTTCTTGATTCTAATCAAACCAGAATGAATCACCATGTAATAAGCTTGATTTGGACTCATAAATCTGTGGATAATCACCCTGAAGTTGAATCAATATCATAGGAGTTATGACGAAGAAGTTATCTCACTTTTAACCGAGATGATTCTAGTTTACCCTGTTTTGAATTTGGCAATTTCTTCTTGATTCTAATCAAGCCAGAATGAATCACGATGTAAGAATCTTGATTTGGACTCATAAATCAGTGTATAATCACCCTGAAGTTGAAACAATATCATAGAAATTATGGTTAAGAAGTTATCCCACCTTTAACCAAAGTGATTCCAGTTTACCCTGTTTGGAGATTTTGCATTATCATCTTGATTCTAATCAAACCAGAATGAATCACGATGTAAGAAGCTTGATTAGGACTCATAAATCAGTGGATAATCACCGTGACGTTGAA
The DNA here is from genome assembly GCA_905132885.1 of Moricandia moricandioides. Classification (NCBI taxonomy): domain Eukaryota; kingdom Viridiplantae; phylum Streptophyta; class Magnoliopsida; order Brassicales; family Brassicaceae; genus Moricandia; species Moricandia moricandioides. The sequence goes on from CAJHQQ010002087.1 coordinate 66,814, forward strand.
TGAATATCATAGGAGTTATGATGAAGAAGTTACCTCACTTTTAACCGAAGTGATTCCAATTTACCCTGTTTGGAGATTTTGTAATTTCTTCTTGATTTTAATCAAACTAGAATGAATCACGATTTAAGAAGCTTTATTTGGCCTCATAAATCAGTTTATAATAACACTGAAGTTGAATCAATATCATAGGAGTTATGATGAAGAAGTTATCCCACCTTTAACCGAAGTGATTCCAGTTTACCCTGTTTGGAGATTTTGCAATTTCTTCTTGATTCTAATCAAAACAGAATGAATCACGATGTAAGAATCTTGATTTGGACTCATAAATCAGTGGATAATCACCCTGAAGTTGAATCAATATCATAGGAGTTATGACGAAGAAGTTATCCCACTTTTAACCGAGATGATTCTAGTTTACCCTGTTTTGAAATTGGCAATTTCTTCTTGATTCTAATCAAGCCAGAATGAATCACGATGTAAGAAGCTTGATTTGGACTCATAAATCAGTGTATAATCACCCTGAAGTTGAATCAATATCATAGAAGTTATGGTTAAGAAATTATCCCACATTTAACCAAAGTGATTCCAGTTTACCCTGTTTGGAGATTTTGCATTTTCATCTTGATTCTAATCAAACCAGAATGAATCACGATGTAACAAGGATTTGGACTCATAAATCAGTGGATAATCACCCTGAAGTTGAATGAATATCATAGGAGTTATGACGAAGAAGTTACCTCACTTTTAATCAACGTGATTCTAGTTTACCCTGTTTGGAGATTTTGAAATTTCTTCTTGATTCTAATCAAACCAGAATGAATCACGATTTAAGAAGCTTTATTTGGCCTCATAAATCAATTTATAATAACCCTGAAGTTGAATCAATATCATAGGAGTTATGATGAAGAAGTTATCCCACCTTTAACCGAAGTGATTCCAGTTTACCCTGTTTGGAGATTTTGCATTTTCTTCTTGATTCTTCTCAAACAAGAATGAATCACTATGTAAGAAGCTTTATTTGGACTCATAAATCTGTGGATAATCACCCTGAAGTTGAATCAATATCATAGGAGTTATGATGAAGAAGTTATCCCACTTTTACCGAAGTGATTACAGTTTACCCAGTTTGGAGATTTTGCAATTTCTTCTTGATTCTAATCAAACCAGAATGAATCACGATGTAAGAAGCTTCATTTGGAGTCATAAATCAGTGGATAATCACCCTGAAGTTGAATCAATATCATAGGAGTTATGATGAAGAAGTTATCCCACTTTTAACCGAAGTAATTCCAGTTTACCCTGTTCGGAGATTTTGCAATTTCTTCTTGATTCTAGTTAAACCAGAATGAATCACGATGTAGGAAGCTTGATTTGGACTCAAAAATAAGTGGATAATCACCCTGAAGTTGAATCAATATCATAGTAGTTATGATGAAGAAGTTATCCCACTTTTAACCGAAGTGATTCTAGTTTACCCTGTTTGGAAATTTTGCAATTTCTTCTTGATTCTAGTTAAACCAGAATGAATCACGAAGTAAGAATCTTGATTTGGACTATAAATCAGTGGATAATCACCCTGAAGTTGAATCAATATCATAGGTGTTGTGATGAAGATGTTACCTCACTTTTAACCGAAGTGAATCCAATTTACCCTGTTTGGAAATTTTGCAATTTCTTCTTTATTATAATCAAACCAGAATGAATCACGATTTAAGAAGCTTTATTTGGCCTCATAAATCAGTTTATAATAACCCTGAAGTTGAATCAATATCATAGGAGTTATGATGAAGAAGTTATCCCACCTTTAACCGAAGTGATTCCAGTTTACCCTGTTTGGAGATTTTGCATTTTCTTCTTGATTCTAATCAAACCAGAATGAATCACGATGTAAGAAGCTTGATTTGGACTCATAAATCAGTGGATAATCACCCTGAAGTTGAATCAATATCATAGGAGTTATGACGAAGAAGTTATCCCACTTTTAACCGAGATGATTCTAGTTTACCCTGTTTTGAATTTGGCAATTTCTTCTTGATTCCAATCAAGCCATAATGAGTCACGATGTAAGAAGCTTGATTTGTACTCATAAATCAGTGGATAATCACCCCGAAGTTGAATCAATATCATAGGAGTTATGACGAAGAAGTTATCCCACTTTTAACCGAGATGATTCTAGTTTACCCTGTTTTGAATTTGGCAATTTCTTCTTGATTCTAATCAAGCCAGAATGAATCACGATGTAAGAAGCTTGATTTGGACTCATAAATCAGTGTATAATCACCCTGAAGTTGAATCAATATCATAGAAGTTATGGTTAAGAAGTTATCCCACTTTTAACCGAGATGATTCTAGTTTACCCTGTTTTGAATTTGGTAATTTCTTCTTGATTCTAATCAAGCCAGAATGAATCACGATGTAAGAAGCTTTATTTGGACTCATAAATCAGTGTATAATCACCCTGAAGTTGAAATTAATATCATAGAAGTTATGGTTAAGAAGTTATCCCACCTTTAACCAAAGTGATTCCAGTTTATCCTGTTTGGAGATTTTGCATTATCATCTTGATTCTAATCAAACCAGAATGAATCACGATGTAAGAAGCTTGATTTAGACTCATAAATCCGTGGATAATCACCCTGAAGTTGAATGAATATCATAGGAGTTATGATGAAGAAGTTACCTCACTTTTAACCGAAGTGATTCCAATATATCCTATTTGGAGATTTTGCAATTTCTTCTTGATTCTAATCAAACTAGAATGAATCACGATTTAAGAAGCTTTATTTGGCCTCATAAATCAGTTTATAATAACCCTGAAGTTGAATCAATATCATAGGAGTTATGATGAAGAAGTTATCCCACCTTTAACCGAAGTGATTCCAGTTTACCCTGTTTGGAGATTTTGCAATTTCTTCTTGATTCTGATCAAAACAAAATGAATCACGATGTAAGAATCTTGATTTGGACTTATAAATCAGTGGATAATCACCCTGAAGTTGAATCAATATCATAGGAGTTATGACGAATAAGTTATCCTACTTTTAACCGAGATGATTCTAGTTTACCCTGTTTTGAATTTGGCAATTTCTTCTTGATTCTAATCAAGACAGAATGAATCACAATTTAAGAAGCTTGATTTGGACTCATAAATCAGTGTATAATCAGAATTTGAATCAATATCATAGAAGTTATGGTTAAGAAATTATCCCACCTTTAACCAAAGTGATTTCAGTTTACCCTGTTTGGAGATTTTGCATTTTCATCTTGATTCTAATCAAACCAGAATGAATCACGATGTAAGAAGGATTTGGACTCATAAATCAGTGGATAATCACCCTGAAGTTGAATGAATATCATAGGAGTTATGATGAAGAAGTTACCTCACTTTTAACCGAAGTGATTCCAATTTACCCTGTTTGGAGATTTTACAATTTCTTCTTGATTCTAATCAAACCAGAATGAATCACGATTTAAGAAGCTTTATTTGGCCTCATAAATCAGTTTATAATAACCCTGAAGTTGAATCAATATCAAAGGAGTTATGATGAAGAAGTTATCCCACCTTTAACCGAAGTGATTCCAGTTTACCCTTTTTGGAGATTTTGCATTTTCTTCTTGATTCTAATCAAAACAGAATGAACCACGATGTAAGAAGCTTGATTTGGACTCATAAATCAGTGGATAATCACCCTAAAGTTGAATCAATATCATAGGAGTTATGATGAAGAGGTTATCCCACTTTTACCGAATTGATTACAGTTTACCCTGTTTGGAAATTTTGCAATTTCTTCTTGATTCTAATCAAACCAGAATGAATCACGATGTAAGAAGCTTGATTTGGACTCATATAAATCAGTGGATAATCACCCTGAAGTTGAATCAATATCATAGGAGTTATGATGAAGAAGTTATCCCACTTTTAACCGAAGTAATTCCAGTTTACCCTGTTCGGAGATTTTGCAATTTCTTCTTGATTCTAGTTAAACCAGAATGAATCACGATGTAGGAAGCTTGATTTGGACTCAAAAATAAGTGGATAATCACCCTGAAGTTGAATCAATATCATAGTAGTTATGATGAAGAAGTTATCCCACTTTTAACCGAAGTGATTCTAGTTTACCCTGTTTGGAAATTTTGCAATTTCTTCTTGATTCTAGTTAAACCAGAATGAATCACGAAGTAAGAATCTTGATTTGGACTATAAATCAGTGGATAATCACCCTGAAGTTGAATCAATATCATAGGTGTTGTGATGAAGATGTTACCTCACTTTTAACCGAAGTGAATCCAATTTACCCTGTTTGGAAATTTTGCAATGTCTTCTTTATTATAATCAAACCAGAATGAATCACGATTTAAGAAGCTTTATTTGGCCTCATAAATCAGTTTATAATAACCCTGAAGTTGAATCAATATCATAGGAGTTATGATGAAGAAGTTATCCCACCTTTAACCGAAGTGATTCCAGTTTACCCTGTTTGGAGATTTTGCATTTTCTTCTTGATTCTAATCAAACCAGAATGAATCACGATGTAAGAAGCTTGATTTGGACTCATAAATCAGTGGATAATCACCCTGAAGTTGAATCAATATCATAGGAGTTATGACGAAGAAGTTATCCCACTTTTAACCGAGATGATTCTAGTTTACCCTGTTTTGAATTTGGCAATTTCTTCTTGATTCCAATCAAGCCATAATGAGTCACGATGTAAGAAGCTTGATTTGTACTCATAAATCAGTGGATAATCACCCCGAAGTTGAATCAATATCATAGGAGTTATGACGAAGAAGTTATCCCACTTTTAACCGAGATGATTCTAGTTTACCCTGTTTTGAATTTGGCAATTTCTTCTTGATTCTAATCAAGCCAGAATGAATCACGATGTAAGAAGCTTGATTTGGACTCATAAATCAGTGTATAATCACCCTGAAGTTGAATCAATATCATAGAAGTTATGGTTAAGAAGTTATCCCACTTTTAACCGAGATGATTCTAGTTTACCCTGTTTTGAATTTGGTAATTTCTTCTTGATTCTAATCAAGCCAGAATGAATCACGATGTAAGAAGCTTTATTTGGACTCATAAATCAGTGTATAATCACCCTGAAGTTGAATTAATATCATAGAAGTTATGGTTAAGAAGTTATCCCACCTTTAACCAAAGTGATTCCAGTTTATCCTGTTTGGAGATTTTGCATTATCATCTTGATTCTAATCAAACCAGAATGAATCACGATGTAAGAAGCTTGATTTAGACTCATAAATCCGTGGATAATCACCCTGAAGTTGAATGAATATCATAGGAGTTATGATGAAGAAGTTACCTCACTTTTAACCGAAGTGATTCCAATATATCCTATTTGGAGATTTTGCAATTTCTTCTTGATTCTAATCAAACTAGAATGAATCACGATTTAAGAAGCTTTATTTGGCCTCATAAATCAGTTTATAATAACCCTGAAGTTGAATCAATATCATAGGAGTTATGATGAAGAAGTTATCCCACCTTTAACCGAAGTGATTCCAGTTTACCCTGTTTGGAGATTTTGCAATTTCTTCTTGATTCTGATCAAAACAAAATGAATCACGATGTAAGAATCTTGATTTGGACCTTATAAATCAGTGGGATAATCACCCTGAAGTTGAATCAATATCATAGGAGTTATGACGATAAGTTATCCTACTTTAACCGAGATGATTCTAGTTTACCCTGTTTTGAAATTTGGCAATTTCTTCTTGAATTCTAATCAAGACAGAATGAATCACAATGTAAGAAGCTTGATTTGGACTCATAAATCAGTGTATAATCAGAATTTGAATCAATATCATAGAAGTTATGGTTTAAGAAATTATCCCACCTTTAACCAAAGTGATTTCAGTTTACCCTGTTTGGAGACTTTGCATTTTCATCTTGATTCTAATCAAACCAGAATGAATCACGATGTAAGACAGGATTGGACTCATAAATCAGTGGATAATCACCCTGAAGTTGAAATGAATATCATAGGAGTTATGATGAAGAAGTTACCTCACTTTTAACCGAAGTGATTCCAATTTACCCTGTTTGGAGATTTTACAATTTCTTCTTGATTCTAATCAAACCAGAATGAATCACGATTTAAGAAGCTTTATTTGGCCTCATAA